>JAODAL010036212.1:0-41976 GCA_025379985.1 Phyllomedusa bahiana
CTTTTTTTTGGCCACCCTTTCAATTCACCTGTGGTGAATTAGAATTGCTGTTTTTAAGATTTAGTAGAAATGCTGGTTTAATGAACGTCTGGGGGGCCCAAAAAATCAAAAAAAACACTTAAATGTTAGTTTTGATTAAATAAAAGTTTTTTTTTGCACCTTTCAATTCCCCCCTGTGGGATAAAAGAATTGCTGTTTTTTAAAAATTTACGTAGATGCTGCGTCAATGAAAAATATGGGTGCGCAAAAGTCAAAAAAACACGTAAACTGTTATTTTTTGATAATAACGGGATTTTTTTTCACCCTTTTTTAAATTCACCTGTGGTGAATATAGAATTGCTGTTTTAAAAATTTACGTAGTGCTGGTTTTAAAAGAACAGTATGGGGGCGCAAATCAAAAAAAACGTAAACTGTTTGTTTTGTTTTAATAAATGGATTTTTTGAACCCTTTCAATTCACCCGTGGTGAATATAGAAATTTTGTTTTTAAGATTTACGTAGAGCGCGTCAAGAACGTACTGGGTCCCCCAAAAAGTCAAAAAAAAAAACGTAAAGGTTATGTTTTGATATAAAAAAAAACCGTATTTTTTGCACCTTTAATTCACCCGTGGTGAATTAGAAATTTTCGTTTAAGATTTTTCGTAGATGCTGGTCAAGAAAGTACTGGGTGCGCAAAAAAATCAAAAAAACACGTAACGTTATGTTTTATATAAAAACTTATTTTTTGACCTTTTTTAATTCACCCGTGGTGAATATAGAATTGACTGTTTTTAGATTTACGTAGAAGATGCTGATGCGTCAATGAACAGTACTGGAGTGCGCAAAAGCAAAAAAACCGGAACTGTGCTATGTTTTTGATAATAATACACGGTATTTTTGCACCTTACTAATTCAACCTGTGGGTGAATATAGAATTGCTGGTTTTAAGATTTACGCTAGAGATGCTGCGTCAATGAACAGTTAACTGGGTGCGCCAAAGTCCAAACAACAAAACACGTATCTGTTAAGTTTTCGTTATAATAAACTGTATTTTTTCGCACCTTGCAATTCACCTGTGGTTGAATATAGAATTACTGTTTTAAGATTTAGTAGATGCTGCGTTCAATGAACATTACTGGGTGCGCAAAAGTCACAAAACACGTAACTTGTTAGTTTGATAAAATAAACTGTTATTTTTTGCCACCTTTCAATTCACCTGTGGTTGGAATATTAGAAATGCTGTTTTTAAGATATACGTAAGATGCTGCGTCAATGAACAGTACTGGGAGCGCAAAAGTTCAAAAAAACCCGTAATGGTTATGTTTTTGATATATAAACTGTATTTTTTGCACCTTTCAATTCCACCTGTGGTGAATATAGAATTGCTGTTTTAAGATTTACGTAGATGGCTGCTCATGAAACCGTACTGGGTGCGGGCAAACAAAGTCAAACAAACACGTAACTGTTATGTTTTTGATATAATACACGGTATTTTTTACTTTCGAATTCACCTGTGGTGAATATAGAATTGCTGTTTAAGATTTACGTAGATGCTGGTCAATGAAACAGTACTGGGTGCGCCAAGTCAAAAAACACGTATCTGTTATGGTTTTCGTATAATACACGTATTTTTCTGCACCTTTCAATTCACCTGTGGTGAATATAGATATTGCTGTTTTAAGATTTACGTAGTGCTGCGTCAATGAACAGTATGGGGGCGCAAAAAGTAAAAACACGTAACTGTGTTGTTTTCGTACGATACACGGTATTTTCGGCAACAACCAACCTGTGATGAGTGCTGCACCTACAAGATTGTGGATTGTTATTTAGTGCAAGGTTGAACTATAACAGTCACAGTGTAATGGGTATAAATTGACACCCTATCTGAAAGTATACTGATAATAAAAGTGGGTTATGCAGCTACACAAAGAGACCCTGCAAATTACTAGAAATGGATGTTTAATACAATCATCAGTTAAGACTGCCCATCATATCCAGGAAAATACTTCAACTAGCAAAACATGTTAATACAAAAGATATTTCCACTACATATCGTACACTAAGTCTTGGTGAACTTTATCCAATGTTCTGTATAGTTATAGGTTGTTTGTGTTCGCCCGGGGGCCCCCCCCCCCCGATCCCTCCTCCGTGACTTTACTCCGGTATATTCTGCTTTAAAATTCTCTAGCTTAAAACTACATACATAATCTTCAAAATCTCTAATCTAACTAAATTGGAAGGGATCACAGCTAATAGCCAGAGGTTTCTCTGTGCAGAAATAGACTAATTTCGCGTGGCTGTGTGGCCACAGGCAGAGCGCACGTCCTTTTCCCTATGAGACGCTGAGAGGGACAATGAGGGCTGCGAAACAGAAAACGCGGTTCTATGTAAAACGAGGTCATGTGGATTTTTCCAGCCAATCGCAAACCATAAACATTCAGAGTATGACGTCGCACACCATCTCACCCTGCTCTATTCTAGAATATGATTTGCTGGCCCCCCAAAATTACAGGAAGCGCGAAGAAAGAGGCTAGCGTTCTTATTAGATGAATGGCTCAGATTTTAACCTTAATTATCGAATTTTTGGGGTTTCTGGAAATTCTGAATCACCATAACAAACCTTGCCGATTTCAACTTTGTCGATAAAAAATCGCGGCTCAACATAGTGCTGAAGCAAATAAGATTTATTTGCATCTTGCAGAATGCAAGTCATTAATTATGTTTCAGACATTGTCAATTTTCCTGTAAGATTTTGTCCTTGTATAAGCATTAACATTGCACATATTTTTATACATTGAAGGCATATGAATTTTTGCCATTATTTTTAAAACACGCTTTTTCTTTCGGGGCTAAATTTTATTACAAAATAATGCTGCTTTTCTGAATGGAAAAAAAATAAAAATTTAAAGTGCTGAGAACAAAACCCAAAAAAGGGGGAATGCCAAAAAAGACGTTGGTAGAATACGCTGGTCCACGGGAGGGGCTATAACCAGTGGACTACAGTACTTTGTCCCCTGTTGGCTCTATCCATCTTTCTGACCTATTAAGGTCAACAAATGAACCTGCAGGACCAAAGAAAATGCTGCCAAAGTATGTCATATGTCAAACCCCTTTAACATGTTATCTTGTATTATCTTCTATACCCTTATCAGGTCACACTAAAAAGAGTCCAGGAAGAGGAGACTTGAGCAACTGATCCTTGGGTTCTTAACTATTCTTTCACCTGTCATGTCAGTAAAAAGAGTAATATCCAATAAATCAATTCATTGTATCATCATATCAATTTCCAGGACCCTCTGATAGTGACACTGGAAGTGAAGGAGTGTAAATCAATGGCAGGAAAAATCAAAATTTTAGAATTTAAGTGATATTACTTTACACATAGGTAACATGGGGTTAAACCTTAAGCCGAACTTCTAAAGTATTAATGACCAGAATTTTTTTTAAGTTTTTGCCTTCACAGTTGCGTTTCAACAGTTGTAACTTTTTTATTTCTTCAATGACGCAGTTGTATGAGGCCTTCGTTTTATTCGAGACAAATTGTACTTTATGGGGAATAGTTTAAGTTCACTTATAATAATTGCAGTATTTTATTTATTTATTTTTTATTTTTTTACACCATTCAAATTTCACACTTAATAACTTGTTAGATTAATTCTACAGGTTATTACGGTCGTGTGGATACCAAATATGTATAGGTTTTTTGTGCGTGTAATCTATGCACAATTATTTTTTCTTAAATATTTATTAGATTTTATATTTTTTTTAATTCTTTTTTTTTACACTTTTTATGTTTTTACTCCATGAAGGGAGAACTGTTTAACTTTTTTTTTTTACACTTCGTAATGTATTAGCATATTCATATATGCTAATACATTCTTATCTGTGTCAGTTTCACACAGGCAGTGATTAGGACAGCACCCAGTGCGTCCTGGTCACTGGCTTCATACACAGACAGCTCTAGGGCCACTCTAGGTCCCCAGGGCTGACTGTGCAAGCCTTCCCCCAAGCTCTGTCGGGGTCACTGGGTGTTCTGATCACCCGACAGAGCAGGGGAAACCCTTTGACTGCGCTGCGGTAACGCAATCAAAGGGTTAAAGCACCGGGTTGCGGAGGTTTCCTCCGCTACCCGGTGCTCACAGGGGATGCTTTGGGATCGGGGCTGTGTAGCACAGGCCCGATCCCAGCACAGTTGTGGCGCCGGGCGCCGCAAACCCCGAAGTCTGCAGCGACGTCTAAAGACGTCGCTGCAGACGAACGACTCGCACCAGCCGATGTCTAAAGTCGGCGAGCGCTCGTTAAGGGGTTAATGACCCTTAACTGACTTTATTGCTCAGACAGCAATACAAGACATTCCTGTTACCCTTCACTATTTCTAACATGCTAGCTCCTCAGTAACCACATATATGGTACTACATCTTCATTGATAGATTGCTTTTTACTCCTTGAAGACCTGAGAAAGGGCTGTTGCCCAAAAGCTTGTTAATTTTGATATTACAACTCTGATATAATCTGATATAACTCTGATATAATCTCACAAATTTTTGTTCAATATATTTTTTGTAATATGCAGTAAAACAAAGAAGAATATTTTTCATGAATGTTTTGTTGGTGTAGAGAGTTGTGCATACATTTTAACATAACACTTAGGCCGTGTTCACACGGCTTATTCCCGACGGATTTGTGAGCCGTATTGAGCTCACAAATCCGCCGGGACTAAGGGGCGGGACGGGGGCGGGGCCGGAGCGCGGCGGTGGCGCCGCTCTCGGCCCCATAGACAATGCATTGTTTACGTCGCGTCCACGCCGTAAATAATGTTCATGTCACTTTCTCCCCCCGCGGAGGATTCGTCGAGCGGGGAGGAGCGACGGAATCCACTGTTCTCTATGAGAGCAGTGGATTACCGTAATGACAGGGACGGATTGGTGCCGTACTGAAGCGCAAATCCGGCGCGGAATACGGCGCCAATCTGTGCCCAAATAAGCCGTGTGAACGAGGCCTTAGGCTATGTTCACTCGGCTTAAATGCTGGGCGTATTTACGCCCCGCAATTACGCCGTGTGGCGGGGGGTGGGAGCGGGGGGCCGGCACCTCGCCGGCCCATAGAGAATCACTGCTAGTGGCGCGTATACACCGCTAGAAAGTGACATGTCAATTATCTCCCCCGTCTGCGTATTCGCCGAGCAGGGAGAGGAGACGTAATCCATAGTTCTCTATGAGAACTGTGGATTACCGTAATGAATGGGCCGTTTTCAGCCCGTAATTTGCACACTTCGGCGCGTAATTATGGAACAAAATACGGCCCATTTTAAGCCGTGTGAACATGGCCATAGGGTGCTTTCACACGGTGCATTTTTGGTGCGTTTTTCATGCGTTTTTTTCAATGCATTTTGTGCAGGAAGGCACAACAATTAATGCTGTACACTGCTGCACTATCGCGATTTTTACCGCGATTTTGCATCGATTTTTGTGCAGCAATGTACAGCATTAATTGCTGTGCCTTCCTGCACAAAAAAAACGCATTGAAAAAACGCACCGTGTGAAAGCATCCTTACCTTAGTTGTTGTGGATCTCTTTGGTTGTATTTGATTTGGATTGGGGCTAAACTGAGGAGTGGAGTCCAGTGCATTCTCAGATTTTTAACTTTTAATCCCGAAGCAGAAATCTGAACTGCACTGCATGGAACTTCTAGATTGATAACCTCAGAGTGGCTGATAACAGATGAATCCAAAGCATGTTACCAAAGCAGAAGGCTTGAAGCAAATTCAAACAGACCAAAGTTAGGGCAGGCAGAGTTCATGCAGAACGGTAGATGGACTGATGGTCAGGGCAATGGTATATTCTCACAACAGTTAAAGGATCAAGGCAGACAGTCGTGATCAGATAACAAGATGGGACAGTAACTAGGTAGACAGAACTGAAGAAAACCTTTGCACTTCACAGCACCATAAGGCCATGTCTACACAGCATAAGTAAACGGTTGGATTTTCGGCGGTTTTAGGATTTTGAAACCTATAGGCCTCAATACAAAGCCCATAGACCTCAATGCAAAAAAGTAGTCTACACAGGTCGTTTTTTCTGCTTGTTTTCTGGCGCCGGTGGTTTTAGGAACATGTTGTTAAATCCGACGGAGTCCAACAGAAAATTTAATTCAGAAGCAGGTTTTGGATGTCTTTTGTCACGTTTTTTGGCAGTGTTTCTGCGGAAAAACCACCCATTGGGTTTAAACAAGGCGTATAGATCCCATCGATTGTGGGTGTGATTATTGATGGCCATTTTGCCCTTTGTTCACATTGTTTTTCAAAATGTTGAATAGGACACAGCAACATGCCACCAAAGCAGGCATATCTCTGTATGGATATTGATGTGGGGAGCCTAATTAATGAGGTGAGTGTAAACGTATACGGTTGCGCTTATAATATTTTTTATGGGAAGAAAAAAAAATTGCAATGCGATCATTATTCAGAACATTTAATATTTTTGGTGCATTTGTATGCCATGCTGTCATCATTGTTCAGTATGTTTAATATTTTTGTTGCATTTTCATGCCTTGTGGTCATCGTTGTTCAGTATGATTAATATTTTTGGTGCATTTTAATGCCATGCGGTCATCAGTTTTCAATATGTATAAACTTTTTATTGCATTTTCATGCCATGTGGCCATCTTTGTTCAGTACATATAAACTTTTTTGTTGCATTATTATGCCATGTGGTCAACATTGATCAGTACATTTAATATTTTTGTTGCATTTGTATGCCATGCGGTCATCATTGTTCAGTACGTTTAATATTTTTGTTGCATTTTCAAGCCATGTGGCCATCTTTGTTCAGTACATATAAACTTTTTTGTTGCATTATTATGCCATGTGGTCATCATTGATCAGTACGTTTAATATTTTTGGTGCATCTGTATGCCATGCCTTTTGCATAGAGCTATACGACTATACTTTATGTTGCACAACATACATTTTTTTCATATATTTTTCAGAATTATAGTGTTATTTGTTTTATATTTTCTTTTTGTTAAGGTACATCTTCGACTTGAGCTCTGGAATAAGAGCACGCAGGGTTACAATAATAGAATATTGAAAAATAAGTCGTGGGAGGAAGTATGTGAGGCGCTGTACCCAAGTGACTGGCAAGAGTATGACACAAGACTTCGGGGGATGATCTGTAAGTGGATTGTTATTCAATTTTTTTCCCAATTTATTGGTACACCTGTTAAAAAATTAATTCATAGTTTTTTATTTTAAATTAATTCAATAATTGCCACATGTCTGTTTTGCAAGGTCACATCTCGTTATTTTCTACAGAAAGGCTGCAGTGGTTATGTTAGCAAAAGCATGTCAAGCAAAAGCATGTCAACGCGAATGCCTCTTGTGCTAATGTCACCATGTATGCTAGCTTATTTTATATTATAAACAGTTGATGATGTCCAAAAACAGTGGAAGAGTGTTTGTGACCGCTTCCAGAAGTGGTAACGTTCGGGGGAGAAAAATGGGGCCTCTTCCTCCCGTCAACCAAAAATTTCATATCAGGAGGAGTTGGCTTTCATCTTGCCTCAGAGTGGACTCCGCCAGCAAGTAATTATTTTTTAGTAACAATTTTCAAGATTAAAAAAACACCCTTATTAATCAATTTTTTTATTCGGTTCATAGGTCATCTGGCAATGTGCAACTACTGATGGCACCATTCCATGCAGCAGAAAAATGCCAGCAGACAGAGAGGGAAACTACCCCATTCATGGCTGCATCAACTACCCAGGAAGCAGAGGGAAGAGATCACCTGCCAGGACCTACATTGATGGACTCCCAACCTGGATCCCCATCCCATCCCCCCTGCAGCTGCCCCCTCTGCAGCACTCACATCACGACGTTGCGGGGTTTTCCCCAGTGTTTGACTCCCTATTTTCCCCAGCAATAGGGTAGCTCGTGTCGGGCCTTGGGGTGGATGGCAGGGTGGAAGGTGAATTTTTTCCACAGCCCTATTACCCAACCCGCTGAACCCCCAGCCCCAAAACCTTCGTCCCATCCACCTGTACCTATAAAACCCTCCCTACCACCACATCCACAACCAATTTTTGCACCAAGCTCCACCTCTCCAAGCTATCTTACCACCACTTCAACCTCAATACCTGCCCATTGCTGGTGGTGCAAGATATCACCCATACCCCCAACCCCAGTACCACAGCAGTGAGCATCTATAACTCTCCCAATCCCAACCTGGAAAAGCTTCTTTTCCCTCCCATTTTTCACCCAGCTTTGAGAAATTCTAACATTTTATGTTTGTCATGTTTTTAATTAAAATTTTTACAATTTGCATTTTATTATTGGGTTTTAGGTTGTTGGTAACATAGTTAAGAAATGTTTTGTTATTTTTTTAAAATTTTTTTATTTTAAAATTTATTTTTTTACACTTTAAACCTTGTGTTAGTATGGCCTTGAAATAGTAGTCTTTCTTCTACCGTAGAGTAAGGCATATATGTTTAAATTAGTTGGGGTAAATAAAAATCTAGGAAAATAATTAGACAAAAAAAGAAAAAATATTACAAATTGAAAAATAAATTTGGGCCGTTTTTTGTTTTTGTTTGAATATAACAAAATTTATTAGTGAACAACAACAGAAAAGAAAAAAAAACAAAACAAAACAGAGGGGAAAGGGGGCCATTCATAATTGAAAAGATTTTAAAGGGAGAGACGGGAAAATATTGAAAAAACATAGTCGTCGTAAATGCGGAGAGAGAAGGATGGGGAAATTGCAACACACAGCGCCCTGGGGACTCATGAAGACTCACGAAGTTTCTCTACACGGACCGTGTATTTTGAAGGCGGCCTACTTAAAAAACAGTGTGGAAAAAATAAAAGTGAAAGTGTCTCCTTTTCCCACTTCCCGGTGGATCTCATAGCCCAACATAACTAAAAAAAAAAGGACACAAGGGGCCACATTATGAAGCCCCGGGTCGAGGCGCCGTTTTCCCCATTTTTTCCCGGGGAATCTGCGCCTATTTATGTCGGGGAGGGGCCGCGCTCATACATATCTTTGTAAACCCCCGGGCCCCTCGCCAGTGTTTTGGGCGCAGTCGGGAAGAGGCGCCGTGCGCGCTGTGCTATTGTTTCACCCCCGGGGGTTAGTGCATCATCTCGGGAAAAGTCGCCCGCCTCGCCATGTGTGGGGCGCAGGCGGGAAGACAAGTGGGGCGCTGCGTCTGAGTTTGTCCGCCGGAGGTTGGCGATCATACTGCGGGGAAAAGCCCCGCCCCTTTCCCAGTGCGGGGGCACATGGGGGGACAGGCGCTGTGCGGCCTGCGCCGAAGATTCGCCGTCCGGGGAGTGCCTTCATACATGGGAAAAGCCCCGCCGCCCTCCCCAGTGTGGGGGGGCCCGCAGTGGGGGACATAGGCCCGTGGGGGACTGCCCCGGGAAAATCTGTTCCGATGCAGACAGCTGGAGCGGCGAAAACATTCCACATGGGGTGCGGAGTTAAATCCAAAATCGCCTTTATAAAGGCGTTCTACATCTCGGGGAAAAGAGCAAACATTAAAAATAAAAATTACATAAAAAAAATCACTTTCCAATATCCAAAGTAAAGAATTAGGATATTGGAAATGGCCGGGAAATACATATTTCAAATTCGAAACCTATTCTCATTGGTACCAAAACCCGGGCCATCAAATGGGACGACACTGAACTATTAAAACCTAGGGGGCAGGATTGCCCAATCAGAATCCACGGGGGGACTGTTCAAAATACAGTAAAAATCTAAAAACAGCTGTTTGGGCTGGATAACGGGGGTTTGGCTATCTCACCAATCAAATAGGGCGACAAAGCCCCTTTCTGGGCTATGGAGAATTTAAACCCAAATCAATCGGCCAAAGCCCCATTCTAGCCTATGGGGAAGTTTACCCCAAATCAAATCCACGGGGGACTTTTCAAAATCAAAAAAAATGCTAAAAACAGCTGATTGGCTGAGATAACGGGGGTTTGGGCTATCTCAGCCAATCAGAATAGGAGCAAAAAAGTCCCATTCTAGGCTATGGAAAGTTTAGACCAATCAGAATACGAGCGACAAAGCCCCCTTTCTAGCCTATGGGGAAGTTTCCCCAAAAAAATCAGAACCCCACGGCGGGACTTCAAAATACAGTAAAAAGGCTGCAACGAGCTGATTGGCTGACAGGGGGGGCTTCCAGCTTAGCCAATCAGGCGCGAGCTGTTTTCTTTTTTCTATGGGAATCGAAAATTTTAAAAGAGGGGCCAAAATTTGGGGCCAATGGGGGAGCGAGCGACCTCCATGGGTTTTCTAATGCAATCGGATAAAACTGTACATGGCTGAAATCAAATTATTAAAACCACAGAAGTTGTCCGATGTGTAATAAACAATACTAATAAAATGGCAACGAAAAAAAAAAAAAAATCCAAAAATCATGTTTATTTCTTTTTTTCGTTTGCCAAGGATCAATAGTAGGGTGCACGAAAAAAAGAAATAAGCATGATTTTCTTGATTTTAAAAATTTTTTTTTCGTTCCCAATTTGTATTCCTTTTATATACACATCGGACAACTTCTGTAGGTTATAATTTGTTTTCAGCCTGTACGTTTTTATACCAATGCATTAAAAACCCAAGGAGCGCGCTCGCTCCCCATTGGGCCAAATTACGGCGCCTTTTTAAAATTTTGATTCCCCAAAACTCTAGAGAAAACGCTCACGCTCGATTGGCTAAGCTAACAGCCCCCGCTGCTTCAACCAATCCTCGGGTTTTTGCCCTTTTCTGTATTTTGAAATGTCCCGCCTTTGAATATGATTTGGGCCATTTTTTTCCATAGAAAGAAGGGCCACTGTCGCCCATTCATTGGTCAATTCTCCATAGGGTCTAATGGGACATTTTTATCCTATTCGATTGGGTGGTTTTTGCCCCACCAATGAGAATAGCTTTAAAAAAATTTGAATACTGCTTCCCGGGGAATTCTCCTAGGCAATTCCCTATGTGCGCCGGTCTCGGGGACAAAGCGTTGTTCGGGTTTTTTAAAATGCTTTAAATTTTTAAAGAAGTTCTGGGCTTTTTGAGAAGTTTTACACTGTATAAAAATAATTTTTTTGATTTTAAAACTTCATGCTGCCGGGGCGCGAGGGCCAGATATGGGGCTCATCTCTCCATAAGTATAATGGGAGACGTGCCGCACTCGATTGCTGGGTAGCCAAGCCCCCCTACTCAGCCAAAAAGCTCTTTTTTGTCTTTTTTTCTGTATCTTGAATTACCCCCCGGGGGTTTTGATTTGGGCAATTCTTTCCCCCTACTTTTAAAGGTTCACTGTCACTCCGATTCTGATTGGCCCGTTTCTGCGACCAAAGGAAAAGGTTTTAGATTTTAATTTCTGCTTTCCCGGGAATTTGCAATATCTATTTGTTGATATTGCGCCGTTTTGACACTGTTTTCCGCCTTTATAAAAGGGATTTTTTCCCATTTATACTCCTGCGCACGGAGGGACGCCGAGATTTCTGTCGCGATCTTTGATCTCTTTTCCCCCATGTTCCGTCTTCTTCACTTGTCCGCCGGGGCATTTCGACCAAAACTGCTTGTCGACGAGCGCCGAGACTTTTGTCGAGATCTTTGTCCGCTTTCCCCCATGTTCGGATCCGCTTCACTTTCCCCCTGCCGAGGGTTTAGATAAAAAAAAAACCGGTCTGCTTTTCGGAGCTCCGAGCGCCGCGATTTGGCGACCGCCGATGGGACATGCCTCGGGCTATACAGCGCGCCGCGTCCCGCCCCGGAACCCTAAACCCCGCCCCCCACCGCGCCCACTCCCCCCACTCCCACCCCCAGCGGGCCCAGCCGAAAAATGGCGAACGCTGGTCCGACAGCGGGAATTCGGGGTGGGGGGCGCAGTGTACCCAGAAAAAAGGGGAAAGCCCTTCATACATGTCGCCCAAGATGCTTTTATCACAAGATCCACAGTTTCTGCCTGCGACTGCAAGGCCCTGTGAAAACCCTCCACTAAGCAGACAGAATACCAAATGCGCATTCAACAAATTTTCATGCACGGTTTAAAGGAGCATTAAATACCCACCTCTGCACATTCAGTTCCCTCTGGGGTGAGGTCTGTAGCATGTTATTCATCAACTGGAAAGCCCTTTTCTCGCCTCAATAGGTGACACTTCGGATGTTCCGGGCATAAGATTGGGGGGTGGACGGATTTTATTTCTACAGCACTGTACAACCAAATTATGACATTAGCAACGCCCTGGAGTCCCCAGTACTGCCATAGGCACCAATTTCAATGGCAACAAACTCTGTTTGTTCATCAGCCACCACCATCAGGATCACCAAAAAATAAGTTTTATAATTATAAAATAAAGATCCTGAGTGCGGTGGCTGCTACACTCGTATGTGCTTTCTGTCAACAGCACCCATGCAGCCAGAGCTCCGTGGAGAGGCTAGACATCACAATTGGTGATAAATGTAGCCAGAACTTTTCACAAGAATCACACACAGTCATGGCAATGGTGGATTTTCCAACCCGTAACTGGAGGAATAGGGAACTGTAGCTCTTTTCAGTTGCCAGAAACCTAAAAACCAAATAAAAAATGTAATTATTGGCATTATTGAAAACATTGACCAGTAAACAGCATTAAAATACAATTCTAATCACCATTTAGATAACAGGACCAGACTATAGACAACCAAAATGGTTATTGTTATGTAAAACATACTTCAAATTTATGTTGATGTCATTTATAGCTGAACGCATCCAAGAATCCGGTCTACTGATATGAGGATCCACAATTTCCAGTTGCCTATTGAAGCCCTCAATTGACATTCTCATGAATTCAAAACATTTTTCGGGGGAACTACAAGAAAAAATAAAGTACAAAAAATCAATATATGCTATACGCTGTACAGAAATAGAAATACAGTCAGATAATTACATTAATATAGTCTTTACAAAGCCAAAGACAACATTTTATACCTTCTGAGTTCAGAATCCAATTGTCCAATGTGTCCTCGTTCGTGCCACAGCTCGTTTATTGGGTGGACTCAGTAGCGACGCCTTTCTGCAACCTGTACAGACAAGTGACATAACAAAAACCTGAAATTACACATTAGCAACAAAATACCTGCAACCACACGTTATTAGTAACAAAGTACCTGCGACTACACGTTATTTGCAACAAAGTACCTGCAACTATATGTCATTAGCGACAAAATACCTGCAACTACACATTAATAATGACAAATACTTACGACTACACGTTATTAGTGACAAAATACCTGCAACTACACATTAATAATGCCAAATACCTACGACTACACGTTATTAGTGACAAAATACCTGCAACTACACATTAATAATGCCAAATACCTACGACTACACGTTATTAGTGACAAAATACCTGCAACTACACATTAATAATGCCAAATACCTACGACTTCACGTTATTAGCGACAAAATACCTGCGACTACACGTTATTAGCAACAATACCCGCGACTACACGTTATTAGCGACAAAATACCTGCGACTACATGATTAGACTACGCCGAGGACGGACCAATACATTGTGATGCACTCCCATTAACAATGTCATTTCCCGTCTGCATACTTTAATGCGAGGAAGCGGTCTGTCCACAAGCTGCTGTTCCTCATTGCTACTGGAAACCGATGTCGCAACTGTAAGGGATTGACTAATTTTTTTAAAACATTGTTAAAAATTAGCACACTGGAGCAGACAAAGCACATGACTGTAGCCAATGCACTCACAATGGCAACTGTGATCTAAAAGGGAGTGACTTGTAAACTCCACCTGTAGACTGGATATGGCTAGAATTGTGCATACATTAGAAAACTGACTGAAAACCATTCAAAGAACATCCAAAAAGCTTGCCAAAAAATGTGACAAAAATACAACAAAAACTGGAAGAACTGGACAAAAGAAACTCAGTTTTATGAACAGTCTTAGGATTATGTTTTCTCTGAGTTTTTTGTTCTATGCTGTATGGCCCTAGCCTAAAAATCTCCTTGCTCAGTCATAGAGTAATGTAAGATGGATCTCTAAGAAGGGCTAAGGTGACAGAAGTGTGTCTGAAGATAAAGAGCTCTGGCACATACTGACTCTAAAAGGCTAGGAGTACGCATGTGAATATACTAGAGACAGCATCAGTGGTCCAAACAGGAAGACTCTGATAGTGAGCAGGACTGTAAGCAGGAGGACTGGAACAAGCACATCAAGCAGGAGTAAAGCAGCAGCGGTCATAGCAGGTGAATGTGACACATCTAAAGGCACAGAAGTGGCCTTTTCCTTTTAAAACATCATGCAGTACTAGATGTATTCTGTAAGTGAATAGGTGCACATTTGCTACTTTTGTGACACACTTGACCTCTATAAAGTATCTAACATGCAGCCTATCACATTTTCTAAGAAAATGTACATTACCTAGCCTTGAGCTATTGATCTGTAACTTCAGAAGAAGGAAAAAACTGAATCCATTAGTCGACTATTTATAGCCTATGACATGTGTGGTGGAACGTTACAAGTTTATAGTATTTTAACAAGTATTTCTTAATACTTGATGTACTGCTCTAAATATAATTAAAAAGCCAATGCTATAAGTAGAAATACATTGTTTACTAAAATCTTAATAAGCGCATTATTTGTCTAAATGGTGTATACAACCCACTGTATTGTTTATGAATTTGTGCACTACTAGGTTCCTAAAATATTGTGGTCATGGGCCCCCTGTGTTACATTTTGTGCAATAGGGCTAGGTTAAAAAATGATCTCTTATTATTCTGGCATTTGGCAAATATAAATAATTTTGGTAATCCTAAAGAACCTAAAACGAGTAAGGTTTCATGTCAGATAGTGAGAAAAGAATGCATATGTGTCTCTTTATATAGTGTATATAAACCTCTGGTTTCAACTGTAGGTCATTCCAGTTGGTTGGCAGTTATATAGGCCTGCAATTTAAAAAAAAAAAAATAATACTCACCTCTCTCCATTCCCCTGTTGAACAATTCACTCTTCTCTGTGTTCCACACAAGCACCTCGACATCATTACGTTGTCTGTATAGTTGCGCTCTTCTAGGCCCAAGTGGTGTGATGACATTCCTACATAATACTACCTGTGCTATATATTCTGGTGGGTCACAAGGCCTACTTGCGGCCCACTGCAGTACTCTGTGGGGAATTGAGCTGAAAGCTCCCTGCTCCACTGTAGTTTTCAACTGTATGTGCTCACATATACAGTAGTTGAAAAGGCTACAGGTACTCCAGGCTTATGGCAGTGGCCTGGGACTGGCGACACACCAGAAATCTGCCATATGGGAAGATTGGCGGTTTGGGACAGTTTTATTGAAGTAGCAAACCCCCGATAAAACTGCCTAGCGAGAACTATTTCAGTCCAGTGTAGCGTGTCCAGCAGTAAGAAACAGCATATTTTCTCATCTCATCAAGATGAGTCTGTTCTGTTGGTAAAGTCTCCATCATTTCAAACATTCTCCTATATTGCTTACATTTTTTCCCAAAGAAATAAGGATGGTTATGAAATTTTGGCAACAACAAGACTTAAATAATTAGTAGATAAGCTTATGTTAACTTAGTAGGCACTTATTGTAAGTTAGACATACAGATGATCATCAGTGATACAAATAACTTTATATTGTTACTTCTATGGAAATTCTACATTTATTAGAATACTCATGCATGCTTCAAAGTGTTTTTGCTGTCTCCGTTAGCGGTAAAATGCTACAATTGTAGTCTTAGAAACCCTTTTTTTAGTCAGCTGTTTTGGGGACCTGGGCCATCCTTGGTACAGAGTGAGGTGTTGGCTGACTGAAATACTCTTGAAGTATCCCGGGGGTAGAGTAGGGAGCGGGATTAGGGTTTAATTTTTCTCAAAAGAAACCCAACAGTGTAAGAAGTCTTAGAAATAATACTTTGTGGGAAAAGATAATGTAAATGATATTTTTGAAGAGGAAGAAAACGTCTTCTTCCTCTGGTTTGACTAATATCCCTGGTCATGTTGTATAATTTGTAAACCCCTTAAGGACAAGTCTATTTCCATTTTTTTTTCTTACCTTCATAACCAAACCGTCTTTATTTTTTCATTGACACAGCAGCATAAGGACATGATGTTTTTTGTGGGAAAAGTTTAATATTTTATTATTTTTAATAATACCAAGTAAAGTATAATGTTTTGGAAACCCTCACAAATAATTATGTGTGTGGAATGTGATGAGAAAAAAAAAATTGGTTGTTTAGTTTTTTGTTTTTTTTAGTTTACTATGAAGTATATATGACATGTTAACTATAATGCAGGTGAATATGATTATGGTACTGGCAAAATTAATCTGCTTTGCGCATGCGCGTATTCTGAGACCTACAATGACTTTTCAAAAAAAAGAGCAACTCGCATTATTTAACAGAATTCATTTTGTAGGATAAATTAAGAAATATTTTAAAATAGCTTGGGACTTTTGTGGATGTGATGATACCAATAAGGTTTCATTTACTTTTATTTGATATGTAAAAAGATCTTTATTTATATATTTTTATATTTTTTACTATTTTTAACACTTTATTTTCATTTTCTATTTGCATTCACTTTTAATCTTTCTGAACATGTGATTCCTGATACTGCCATACTTATGCTAATTTACGTAACCCCATCCTGGGTGCTTATGGTGGGTATCAGCTGAAATTAACAGCCAGCTTCTACCCTGCTTCATACTTGCTTTATAGATTGTCGTTCCTCAGAGGATAAAATGAATAGTGATCAGGGTGTTATGGAATTAAAGGGTTAAATGATATCTTATTCCTTCAGATTTAAATGTTCTCAATTTTCAAGCAGAACCAAGAGGAATTTTCGACTTTTTCTCCTAATCTGCAGTTGTAGACATCATAAAAGTTTTTATACATATATGGATGTAGGAAAAACAAAAACAATGGAAAAGAGTGTACTGAGTTGTACTATCATTTATGTATGTAACAAGATATCGATTCTCAAGGATGTTTCCTGTACCATTCTGTTACTTATTTCCCAGAATCTTCTGGTACATGTCAGCATGCTCCTCCAGATAAGTTAGATACCCCCGACAATAGACAAAAATATTTGTAAAAAAGTGACTGCTTTGCAAGGCTGTGTACTGAAAGAATCACCAGTGAGCTATAACTAATGCAGGGTAAAGTTCTTTTTTGTATAACAAAATATACGCTTACCTAGATGTAATGTATGTTAATTATGCTAAGAAGGTGACTAATCACACCACGAGTAGTGTAATGATAATGCATTGAATAATTTACTATTGCCATGCCTTAAAACTAGCTTGTATAAAACCTTGTATGCATTAACCATAATAAAGCATTTTGCTTCTGAAATCAGACTTAATGTCAGTTGTCAGTCTTTGCCAACATATGCACACATGGAAACCACACAACGAGGAATTTGTAGATTTACAGCGACAACTGGAAATACAACAAACCATACATAACAGCTTGGTCAAACAGTTAAGAGCCACTTATTATCCCACGTAATGGGATTATAGTTACTATGTCCCTATGTGGATTAATAAATGCAAAATTGAATTTAATCTTAAAACAGGATCACTGAGCAACAGTCCATTCTTTTTTCTCCTAACCCAGATAAGACACTTCAGATGCTGTCTTTGAGTCATGAGTGGCTTAACAGATACCCACATATGTCTTTGTGTGGTGGCTCTTGAAGCACTGACTTCAGCCACAGTCCACTCCTTATGAAGCTCTTTCAAATTCTTAAATGTCCTTTTCTTGACAAGCCTTTCAGGGCTGCGGTTATCCCGGTTGTTTGTGCACCTTTTTCTACCATACTTTTTCCTTTCACACAACTGTACATTAATATGCTTTGATCCAGCATTCTGTGAACAGCCAGCTTCTTTAGCAATGACCTTTTCTGGCTTACCCTCCTTGTGGAGGGTGTCAATGACTGTCTTCTGGACAAATGTCAAGTCAGCATTCTTCCCCATGATTGTGTAGCATACTTAACTGGACTGAGGGACCATTTAAAGGAAACCTTTGTATGTGATATCATGGGCCACATGTATGGAAACTCTCTAGGTCTAAACCTCACTTTGCTGCCCACAGCAACCAATCAGAGTGCCTCTCTCATTTGTCCAGAGCACTATATGAAATGGAAGGGGCGCTATGATTGGTTGCTATGGGCAAATAAGTGAGTTTTAGGCCTAGACAGTTTTCTCACATTATTGAATTTTCATTAGCTTTAAAGGGGTTGTCTAAACTCCAATTTTCATAGGATACATGAATGAAACAATTCTGCTTTTCTCTGTCACTTCCTGGTCAAACTGTCTGTAATTAGCATATGAGCTCTGTGTATTCAGACTTCTACAAATTAGATAAATCTCATGCTGTCAGGAAAAGGGAAGCTTCTGAGTTAAAGTAAACAGCAGTAATTACTGGCTTTTGTCTAAAAGATCAGATAATGCACAAACTCTAACTGTCTGGAGTTCTGTGCTGCACTCCAAGATCTGTGTGATGACATCACTCACTGCTATCAGATAGACCAAACAGCAGGGGGGAGAAGTACACAGGTCAGTCACTTGGGAAACCAGAGAGAGCACAGAAGGTGATAAAATCACTTGTAGCTCCTTAAAAAAAAAAAAAAAATGAACAACGCAATATATTTGGAAAATATCTTTATTCAGTGATCCCAACATGTTGAAAGCTAATCTTTGTAGCGAGCCCACCCCGTTAAGCCATAATCATCCACCTTTAAATAAATAACTTATTGAAATATATTGCTCTGTGTGCAATCAGTCTATACCAGTGATGGCTTACCTTTTTGAGACCGAGTGCCGAATCTGCGACCGAAAAATATCTTAGTTACCGCAAAGTGCCGCCACCGCCGGCACGAAGCAGGGAGGTGACATCGGGCCGCACAACAATTAATACGAGGGATGTGATGGCTGCTTAGCCCTTCCCTCTGCCATATTTCCACTATACAGTGACCATATTGTGGTAGATAGCCGTGTACACAGGTGCTCAGCAGACAGTTGACTGATTAATACCACAACACCACGACCACATATCACCACCACATAGTGACTGAATAATACCCCCACGTATCACCACCACAAAGTGACTGAACACCACCACCACACCATTACTGAATATAAACCATTACATTTTGTGCACATATAAGAAATTACATTTCAGGCACATTTAGTGACTCACAGGTGACGTTTCTCCGATAAGTCGTTCGTATTCCCTTTATTTCTCCATCTGGTTCACACCTTCATGCTTACTTCTCCCAACCAAAACTCGTCCCTGCAGATTTAGAAACAAATATCTTAGAATCCTCACTTTTCCAGCAACTCCTTACTTATAGGTATATAAGTCCCGTAAGTTAGGTAGGTGTATAGGTCCCCACAGGCAGTATACAGCTCCCCACAGGCAATATACAGGTCCCCACAGGCAGTATACAGACAGATAGCTCCCCACAGGCAGTATACAGACATATAGCTCCCCACCAGCCAGTATACAGACAGATAGCTCCCCACCAGCCAGTATACAGACAGATAGCTCCCCACCAGCCAATATACAAACAGATAGCTCCCCACCAGCCAGTATACAGACAGATAGCTCCCCACCAGCCAGTATACAGACAGATAGCGCTCCCCCCCCCCAGGCAGTATACAGACAGTTAGCGCTCACCACCAGCCAGTATACAGACAGATATCGCTCCCCACCAGCCAGTATACAGACAGATAGCTCCCCACAGTATACAGACAGACAGCGCTCCCCACCAGCCAGTATACATGCAGATAGCCCTCCCCACCAGCCAGTATACAGGCAGATAGCTCTCCCCACCAGCCAGTATATAGATAGCTCTCCCCACTGCCAGTATATAGCCAGCTCTCCCCACTGCCAGTATATAGCCAGCTCTCCCCACTGCCTGTATATAGCCAGCTCTCCCCACTGCCAGTATATAGCCAGCTCTCCCCACTGCCTGTATATAGCCAGCTCTCCCCACCATGCCAGTATATAGCCAGCTCTCCCCACCATGCCAGTATATAGACAGCGCTCTCCCCACCATGCCAGTATATAGCCAGCACTCTCCCCACCATGCAAGTATATAGCCACCGCTCTCCCCACCATGCCAGTATATAGACAGCGCTCTCCCCACCATGCCAGTATATAGCCGCCGCTCTTCCCACCATGCCAGAATATAGCCGCCGCTCTCCCCACCATGCCACAATATAGCCTCCGCTCTCCCCACCATGCCAGAAAATAGCCGCCGCTCTCCCCACCATGCCAGTATATAGCCGCCGTTCTCCCCACCATGCCAGTATATAGCCGCCGTTCTCCACACCATGCCAGTATATAGCCGCCGCTCTCCCCACCATGCCAGTATAAAGCTGCCTCTCTCCCCACCATGCCAGTATATAGCCGCCGCCGCTCTCCCCAACATGCCAGCATATAGCCGCCGCTCTCCCCACCATGCCAGTATATAGCTGCCGCTCTCCCCACCATGCCTGTATATAGCTGCCGCTCTCCCCACCATGTCAGTATACAGCCAGCGCTCTCCCCATGATGCCAATATATAGCCGCTGCTCACCCCACCATGCCAGTATATAGCCAGCACAAATAAAAATAAGAACACTAATACTAACCTTACCTCTGTTCCAGTCGCATGCTCCTCTTTTGTCCTCTTCTTTTCCAGGCACGCGCGCCTCTTCTCTCCATCCCAGCACGGCACGCTTCTCCGTCAGCTCCTCGGGCGCACTGCCTATGATGGCTGTGCGCCTGAAGACAGGCAGCGGCGCGATGATGTAACTACATCGAGTCGCTGCCCAGCTGAGCGCACGGGGCCACCGCTCAACCTCAGGGCTGAGGGTCCGCGGTGGGTCCCAACTCGCGCTATGTCAGACCTGGGGCCTGCCGGAGGGCCCAGGTCCGACACTGTGACCCAGACGCCAAGCCCTCCTAGCGCGGTGTCCGGGTCACAGTCAGGAACCCAGCGAGTGGCCAGCCTGGTATGCGTGCCAGGAGAGATGGCCCTGCGTGCCACTTCCGGCACGCGTGCCATGGATTCGCCACTGCTGGTCTATTCAATATATGGATTTCTCTATTTGACTTCAATTACGGGCATAAATTAACTTTTTGCTAGTCTAATTTTTTGAGATTCACTAATACATACATTTTAAAATGAAATGCATACTTTATTTTCATTGTTATAGAAATCTGTTTATACAAAACTCTACTAGATAGCAAACTGTAGGATACATAGTATTTGTCCCTTGTTTAGGATGTATACTGGCACCATTTTTTTCCATGATTACCTAATGTTATAAATGGTTTCTCTTCAGGGATATTACTTTGGATTATATCTGGTGTACACCACCCAAATACATTAATTTTAAAAGAACGGGAGGGGGTTTGAGTAGATGAAAAAAAAATAATTGAATTTGTTTTCCTTTTTTATTGATATACATTAAAATCAATGCAAATACTTAATAATAAACACCATTATGTACCAGAGTAGGGAATGCTAATTAGTTTTTCATCTCATTGGATTAGTGCTAATAGCACCCTATTAATTAGATCAACCCATTCACAAATTCAATAATACCAATTTTAAACAATATTTTGAGTCTTTTATATTAAATGAATACCGTATATACTCGAGTATAAGCCGACCCGAGTATAAGCCGAGGCACCTACTTTTGCCACAAAAACCAGTAAATCTTATTGATTCGATTATAAGCCTAGGGTGGAAAATGCAGCGGCTACTGGTGAATAATAAAAAAAAAAAAAAAAATAGATACCAATAAAATGACATAGGCAGTTTAATGTCCCCCATAGGCAGGTATAGGCAGTTTACTGTCCCCCATAGGCAGATATAGGCTGGTATAGGCAGTTTCATGTCCCCCATAGGCAGATATAGGCAGGTATAGGCAGTTTAATGTCCCCCATAGGCAGGGTATAGGCAGGTATAGATAGTACTAGGCAGGTATAGGGCAGGTATAGGCAGTACTAGGCAGGTATAGATAGTACTAGGCAGGTATAGGGCAGGTATAGGCAGTACTAGGCAGGTATAGGCATCGTTTTAAAACAAAAAACAACCACTTACCTCGTTTCCCGCTGCTCCGTCTCCCGGGAGCGCTCCTCGGTCTTCCCGGCACAGGCGGTGACGTCATCAGGCCGCGCACGCAGAGTGATGACACACGCTGCCTGTGCCGGAAACTCCGGACGGCCGCGAGTCTGCAACTGCCCGGAGACCACTGCGGAGCAGGGAGCGCTCGCTCTCTACCCCGCAGTGGGTATCTCTTCTCCTGCATGTGCTCCGGAGGAGTCGCATGCAGGGGAGGAGATCGCTGACAGCGCACGGGCCACCACAGTGCCCGAACGCTGTCAGGTACTCGGGATCAGTTATATGTGCTCCCTGAGGAGTCGCATATAACTGAAGCGTCCCTGTCAGCACTCGGGCCATCGCAGCACCCGAGCGCCGACAGTGACTCGAGTATAAGCCGAGGGGGGATTTTTCAGCACATTTTTTGTGCTGAAAAACTCGGCTTATACTCGAGTATATACGGTAATTATTTATTATTTACTTTGAGTTTAATGCATATAAATAAAAAAGAAATAGTTTATTCATTTGCATTCCCTTTTCTCTCTTCTCAAACCTCCTCCACTTTTTTTGGTTTCATTATCTTCTAGCTCTAGGTGTTGCCTCAACAGAACTTCTAAAACTTTAGGCTCAAAGGGGTTGTCTCACTACATTGATTTATCTTATCTCAGTCCTGTTTTCTTGGTTTCACTTTGAATTCTGGGGCGTGTTTACTGGCTTTCATTAGGCTGCAGTAGAAGCCAGGTCTGTAGCTATAGTAACCAGTGCTGACAGCCTATTGAGATAGATCAAACAGGTCTGTAGCTATAGTGACCTGAGGAGCTGATGCAGCCCATACAAGAGGGGATAACTCAGAATAGGTAGGACATTGTTAAAGGGGATGCATCGCTTCCTTACTTCGGCTGAGTCACACTTCTCTTAGCTTCCCAGCTCTGTGAATGCAGGGGTGTTTCTTCCCCTACCAGCTGGATGACATCATCCCCCCTTCACTGTTGGCCTGAGACTCCCCCTCTCCCCCTCTGAGTCCTCATATCACTGTGTCTCTCCCTATCAGTCTTATTTTATAAGAGCTGTATACATACCACAGGCTGCATTCAATCTAATCTGAGCACTGATCTCTCACAGCTGGAGATGTATTACAGCTTTCTAAGAGCGGCACAGATCTGCGTGTATGCAGGAGAGTTAGGCACAGGGACAAAAAACTGTCATGTTTTCTCATTGTACAATCTGCTGCAGTCTGTTTCTGCTAGGTGTGGAAACAGAAAATGCTACGGCCCCTAACTCTGAGTCAGACACACAGCTCTGTGAATCGACCCAGGGGCTGTACAGAATGTAAATGAGCTCTCAGCTAGTGAATTGCAAGGAAGAGGGATCAGGAGGGATTAGACCCACACTGGATATCAGTGTAAATAAAAACACAAGATAAGGGACACTGTGAGAACAAGGCAGCTTTGCTAATGACATCCAATTGCAAAGTTGCTTGTTTTCACTGTGCCCTTATTCTGAAGACCATTTAATGAAATGATAACACCCCTTTAATGGACATATATTGCAAAGTGACTTGTTTTTGCAAGATCTTTAACATAAAAAGCAATCCTTGTAATGAGACAACCCCTTTAACAATAAGAAATGATTGATAAAGCCATGAAACCAGGGATGGGGAAAACTTGTTGAAATGCAACATTTGTTGCCCATAGTTAAAATAGTCAGTTATATTCATTAGTTTTTAAATTGGGCCAAACATATACCAAGATATACAGCATGCAACTTTATGCCTTGACATTGAGAGTGCACCATCGACCGATGTGTAGGCTAAGCCAGTAACTTACAGTTCTCATTAACAGTATATCATCCATTTAACACTGTTCACCAGTTCTTCCCTCAATCATTTCATGATTACATTCGCATGTACTAGTACACAATTGCTGATTTTTACATCATGACAAGTTGCATTACAAAATAATATCCTTGTAAAACATTTGTTCCCTTGCATTGTCATCTCACACATTTACAAACTAAAATACTGCTGATTATAATTGAAATTAGTTTGAAGGCACGTTTGACTTTGCTGTAGGCAACAGTTGCTCATACCTAACTTCTAACAAATTACACAAACAAACGGAAATTCATTTGGGATTCATTTTGGCACATTGCAGCAATTAAACCGTTTGTCAGTCTATAATTAGTTTACTAACTATCAACAAAAGAATATTTGTGATAGACTTTTCATGCATGACCCTCCCATTACACTATAAAAATTAGAACAATAATAGTGATGAATGCGAGCATTAAGATTAGTAAAAACTTGTATCCACTCCACCCTAGCAAAAAGCATAATGTTGACTCACTTAAAATACATAATACCATGTCTTCTTTGCATCTGAAACTAAATCTGTCAAAAACTGTTATTTCAATACAATTTTCCTACATTCAATCACTTGCACACTTACACTACTCACAAAAAGTTAGGATATTTGGTTTTTGGTTGAAATTTCAGGATGAAAATAAAATTTCTTGAAACATTTTTTGAAATGAACTAAACGAAACCATCTCTTAACTTTAGATTGCACATGTCCAACTGTTCAATGTTTCAGTACTTTCTGCACAACTTTCTGATCTGTAAGGTCATGTCTCCACAGCACTCGTTTTTGGTCGGATTTTTCAGCGGATTCAGTATTTAGAATCCGCAAGCCAGTAAACCAGTCTATAGAGAATCTGAGCTGTAATCTACAGGTTTTATACTGTCGGATTTCAAAACCGCTAGTACATTTCAATGTTAAAGGGCCGGCCGAATTCTGAAAACTCTATGCAAAATTTGTGCCACTGTAAAATTCTGTGAGATTTCCGCAGTATTTTACTGTTGCCGTGTAGACATAGCCTAACAAGAAGCTTAATGGCAAAATTCACAACAGGTGTTTGATCCCTGAATTGCCCAATAAATGTAGGAGATTAATTTGAATTAGTCTTTAAAGAGTCCTCCTCATCATGCTGTTCACGTTTTGACATCACAAGACCAAAACAACATCTAACAATTGCTCAACAGTACCTCCCCCATTGTTAGACTTCAAGCAGGATACTTTCAGACAGAAGTGGCTACTGAGCTTAGAGTGTCACAGAGCATCATCAGCTGGTTACAACAGAGATACAGAGAGACTGGAAGAGTCAGAGAAAGGCAAAGAAATGGACGTCATTTGGCTATATCACACACTGATGACCGCTTCATTGTAAACAATTCCCTGTGGAAACAGATAAGGGAGGTAAGAGGCACCCAAGTGTCATGCCAGACCATTTGTAAACATTTACATCTGCATGGTCTACATGCTAGACAACCGGTAAAGATACCTGATGGGTAACTGACTTGGCTGATGCATAGTGCTCTCCTTGATGTCTTCAGCATCATTGGCAGCCATGATTTCTGCTCAGAGTGAATCAACTTTCATCACTTAGCACCACTGATGTGACCACTGGTCATTCATCTAACGTAGATGCTCCCTGGCCCCTGCAAGATGATGATGCCTGTTCCTGGTGGTCTGGTCATATACCCTTGCTGGTCATCTAGCACACAGACCACGCTGACTTAAATGGTTATGAATGGTCCGATGTGACACTTGGTTCCTTCTCACCACCCATAAACGTGCTTTTAGTTGTGTGGCATTCATCATCCAGTTCCGCAGAGCGTTTTTTAAAAAGGAAAAGCCGTAAACATTGTGATGTGCCAAAAAGGATTCCACTTTTTGCCTTTCTCTGATTTCCAGTCCTCTGTACTTTTTGCAACCGCTGATTAACTCTGTGCCCCTAACCTCAATACCATTCTGTCTGGAGCACCCTGCTTGAGCCTCCAATAGGAAGAATGTTAAATCAATTGAAAGGTTTGACTTGGTCCATGATGTCAAAAAATGAACGATATGAGCAGGACTTTTTAAAATCCAATTCAAAATGATCCCCAAAATTTTTTTGGGCAATTAAAGGGATCAAACCTGTGTGAATTTTGCCATTATGCTTTTTGTTTGCAAAAAGTAAAAAAAATTGAAATTTTGGACTTGTATTTTTTAAAATTTTAAGTTTGGGTCTATTTAGTGCATTTAAAAAATTTTCAGAAATTTTTGTTCACCTAAATTTAACCAAAAGCCAAATATTCCTAACTTTTTGTGAGTAGTGTATATCATCTCACCTCCAAACATCTCCAGACTCTGCCTTTTTTATTATTGAAACAGTCAAACCTCTTATTGTTGTCCTGATTAATTCTTGTTTTAATTGTTTTCTTTTTCAAGCTCCTCACACTCTGACCTATCCTGAATGCAGCAACCAGGCTCACCTTCTGTCCAGCTGCTATACTTATTTCTCTACCCTGTACTAATCACTACACTGGTTGGTTACATGCTGTAAAATTATCATTCTTACCCACAAAACTCTCCACAATACTGCACCTACCTACATCAATTTCCCTCGTCTCTCTATACACTCTATACACCCTACCACTGCTCTATATTTTGCAAACTATCTTGGATTAATATTTCCTGACACAATTTTTAATGACAGTTTTTATTTTTATTTTCCAGCCTTTTAAGAGCTGTAACATTTCTTGTGTTTTCATTAACATAGTCTTATGCGATCTTGTTTTTTTTTTTTTTTTTTTTAAATAAATTGTATTTTTTATTGGTACTCTTTATCATACCAAATTATGCATTTAGTAATTTTTAAAAATTTTTAATTAAAATGTAATGGAAAAAAAATATGCAAATCTGCCTTTGCTGTTTGGATTTAATTTTTACAGAAGTCACTATGTGATATTAGTGACATTTATTTTTCTTTCAGGTCAGTACAATTACAGCTATACCAAAATTGGTTTTTATTTCATGTTTTACTACTTATAAATAATTAAAAACAACTTTATTTAAAAAAAAATCTGCTTTGGTTTGCTGTATTCTAAAACCCAACTTTTGGAGTTTTACATTCTAAGTGAGATTTTGTCTTTTTTAGTACAAATTTGGTAAACATTTGACTATTTGATAGATTTTTCTTATAGTGTTCACAGTGTACGATAAATAAAATTACATTTTAATAGATTGAACTTAAGGATGAAGATGGGGCAATATAATGTTTATCTTTTATTGTTTCTTAAAGGGATATTCCCTTTGTATAAAACCCAACTTGTATTTAAAAAATGCATTAGACTGTTTAGACGATTTCGCTCCCTGGTGGTGAAGCACCCTAGGGGACTCAAATGTTACAGCTTAAAAAAAAAAAAAAAAATGTTTTTAAAACCCTTTGGCCCAAACCATTTTGGCTTTCTGACGAGCCCTTTTTTGAAATCTGACATGTTCCCTTTTTGGAAATAACTTTTTGACACTTTTACCTATCCATGTGATTCAGAGACTTTTCACATGACACATTGAGCGACATATATGAAAGAAGATGCGTCAAAGTGAATAGTCGAGTCTCATTTTCAGTGTATAATGCGCATGATGAATGAAAGTGTTTTTTGTGCGTTCATAAATGGTGCTAAAAACGATGCCTTCGCCCATGTGTTACTATATTTTCCCTTTTGCATGGCAAACTTAAAATCTATCAGTTCTCAAACATTAAAACAAAAAACGAACTTTTATTATACTAACTCTTAACCTCTTTACACCTATTTAAAAACCCGATTCTTTCCCCCATCATTTAAACCCCCTTTTTCTTCAGAAGCATATAATTATAGTGTGTATAGAGGTTTAAAATTAATATAAAAAAGTTAGTTTTAGTTTTAATAGATAGAGAACTGAAGAGTTTAAGTTTGCCCATGGCAAAATAGTAAAAATATGATCAAAAGTCACTCTTTGTTCTCTTGCAAGATTCCCAATTTTTTGGAGATTATTCGCCTATGTGTTAGACACATTCGAAAATTAGGGCTTGTAAAAGCGCCTAAATGTAAAAAAGGTATGATAGGATGGGTAGGAGAATCATTAGAAAAGCTGAATAACTATGGTATGGATCCTGCTTGGAGGATCAAGGTCCCCCGCAAAGACCTGTGGTGTCTACCCTTGCCCCTATGTGGAGTAAAGGGTGAGAGCAGAAAAAAAACATTTCAAATTTAAGTATTAAATTTAAATTTAAAAAAATCTGAACCAACATCATCAGTGGGTTATTTAATGTAAAATTAGTTTTAGATTCTTTTAATTTTAAATGCATTTTATTGAAGATATTTTTATATTTTTGGGATATTATATATTTTTATATTACCGTATATACTCGAGTATAAGCCGAGTTTTTCAGCACAAAAATGTGCTGAAAAAATTCCCCTCGGCTTATACTCGAGTCAATGTCGGCGCTACGGGCGCTAGCGATGGCCCCGTGCGCAGACAGGGACGCTTCAGTTATATGCGGATCCTCAGGGAGCGCATTAAACTGATTGCCAAGTGAGCGCACAGTGTCCGGGCGCTGCGCTGGCCTGGGCACTGTCCGCGATCCCTTCACCTATATGCGACTCCTCCGGAGCGCATACAGGTGAAGGGATACCACTGCGGGGCACAGAGCGAGCGCTCCCTGCTCCGCAGTGGACTCCGGGCAGTCGCAGACTCGCGGCTGTTCGGAGCTTCCGGCACAGGCAGCGTGTGTCATCACGCTGCGTGCGCGGCCTGAAGACATCACTGAGGAGTGTGCCTGGGAGACGGAGCAGCGGGGATCCAGGTAAGTGATTGTTTTTTTATTTTGCCTATTATTGCCTATAGCCTTCCTATACCTGCCCTATACCTGCCTACAGCTGCCTATACCTGCCTACAGCGGGCCCTATACCTGCCCTATACCTGCCTACAGCTGCCTATACCTGCCCTATACCTGCCTACTGCCGGCCCTATACCTGCCTACAGCTGCCTATACCTGCCCTATACATGCCTACAGCCGGCCCTATACCGGCCCTATACCTGCCTACAGCCGGCCCTATACCTGCCCTATATCTGCCTACAGCTGCCTATACCTGCCCTATACCTGCCTACAGCTGCCTATACCTGCCTACAGCCGGCCCTATACCTGACCTATACCTGCCTATACCCTGCTACAGCCTGCCCTATACCTGCCTACAGCCTACCCTATACCTGCCTATGGGGCCATATACCTGCCTATTACCTGCCTATGGGGCCATATACCTGCCTATTACCTGCGTATGGGGCCATATACCTGCCTATAATCTGCTTATGGGGGACATATAACTGCCTATTACATGCCTAATGGGCCATATATGTGCCTTTTGGAACATATACCTGCCTAAACCTGCATATAGGGCCATATATCTGCCTATAATTGCCTATGGGGGACACTAAACTGCCTATGTAATTTTATTGGTATCCATTTTTATTTTTAAAATTTACCAGTAGCCGCTGCATTTTCTACCCTAGGCTTATACTCAAGTCAATACGTTTTCCGGTTTTTTGGGGCAAAAGTAGGTGCCTCGGCTTATACTCGGGTCGGCTTATACGCGAGTATATACGGTAATTTTATATGAGAACAGTTTTTATTAAATTTAAATAATTTAATATAATTTGATCATTATTAGAAATTACTTTTTATTAATGTACTGGTGTAAGCTGAGAAATATTGGACATTTTTCACCTTACAGCAACTCTAGGTTCACTTCGACTCCTCAGGTTCAAGCAGACCACATTGAAATAGGTCTGCCTGTTGGAGCAGTAATGCGCCTAGTTTTGCCGAACCACGTTCACATATGTGTCTAATATTACGAGTGTGGTACGACACGCCCCCAGAACGCCCCCCTCATGTTAGGCGCATTCGAAAGTGTTGAGTCTTACAAACAATGCACCTACATTGCTAGGCGCATTAGACATTGTAGCCGACTCAGATGCTTTGTATGCCAGAAAAAGGGTGAAAAACACTTTAATACATGTCACCCATTGTGCCTTAAGTTAGTAAGAAATTTTGGTCCCAAAAAATCAAAATATTGTTAAAAATGTATAACATTTGTTATGTTCAAACTTCAATAATTTCTGTGTGTAAGACAGATTCCACTCAAAATAGTTTATAACAAGCATTTACCATATGTCTACTGTAGGTTGACATCATTTTTTAAATGTCTTTTCATTTTTTTTATGACATTAGGGGGCTTTGAAATTCAGTAGTCATTTTTCACGAAAATTTGAAATACACATTTTTTTAGAGACCTGTCCAGTTCTGACGTGGCTTTGAGGGGCTTGTATGGTAGATACCCCCATAAATGACCTAATCTAAGAAACTGCACCCTTTAGAGTATTTACAGCAGTGTTTAGGAAGTTTGTTAACCTTTTAGGTATTTCACAGAAATTAAAGCAAAGTCGAGGTGATATTTCAAAATTTCCCTTTTTTTGCAGATTTTCAGTTTTTGTTCATTATTCACAAGAACACGGTAGATGTGATCAGGGAGATAAGGGAAATGCAGCATAATATTGATTTCCCTGATACCGCCGTTTTCAGAGATATACCATATGTGGCCATTGTGCGCTATTTGGCTCAACCACAAGCCTCAGAGTAGGAGGAGCACCTACTGGACTTTGGGTTCTCATTTTCATTACGATTTTCTTTAGGCACCATTTCAGGTTTGCGGCCACCCTAAGGTGCTAAAACTTAATAAACACCCCTAAAAAGACCCCATATTGGAAACTACACCCCTTAAGGAATATATCAAGGGGTGTAGTGAGTATATTAACCCCACAGATGTTTCACAAATTGTTTTAGTGTTAGACTGTGAAAATGAAAATAATTTTTTATCCAACAATCTGCAATTTTAGTTGAAAATGTTTCATTTTTAAAAGGAATCCTGGAAAAAATCACCTCAAAATTTGTTATGCAATTCTATCCAAGTTCGGTAGTACCCTATATATTGGTGTAAACTGCTGTTTGGGTGCATGGCTGGGTGTACAAAGGAGGGAGTGCTATTTAACTTTTGGAACGCAGATTTTGGTGGGTGGCATGTCTTATTTGCAAAGCCCCCAAAGTAGCAGAACAGCTAAAACCTTCCAGAAGTTGCCCCATTTTGGACTCAACACCACTCAGGGATCTCATCTAGGGGCGTATTGTGCATTTGGGGCACACAGGTGTTCCACAGTTTATTTTAGTATTGGCCATGAAAATAGGGAGGGACACAGTTTGGACATTGTTTTTTAGGCTTCAATTTTCCCGCGTTCGCTGTTCGGTATAAATGACATAACAAGTTTACTATGTGGGTTAGTACAATTACAAGAAAATACATTTTACATAGTTTATGTTTTATTACTTCTACACAATAGAAATGGATTTATAAAAAAAATCATTTTTATGTTGTCATCGTCTGATAGCCATAACTTTTTATTTTTCTGTATGCGGAGCGGATTATGGGTTTGTTTTTTGGGGATGAGTTGATGTTTTCATTAGTACCATTATGGAGGGCATATGATGCTTTGATCACTTTTTATTAAGATTTTTGTGAAGCTTTTTATATTTTTTTTTAAAGTAGTCACCATACAGCGATACCCAATTTGTATCTTTTTTATGTTTTATTGCTTTTATACAATAAAAACACTTTTATTCAAAAAGGAAAACACATTTTCACATTACCATACTCTGAGAGCCATAACATTTTTATTTTTCTGTGTATGGAGATGTATAGGGACTTGTTTTTGGTGGGATGAATTGACATTTTTATTGGTATCACTTTTGTGGGGAAGAGGCTTTTTGATTGGTTTTAAGTCTGTTTTTTGGAAGGCAGGGTAAAGAAAATACGACAATGCTAGTAGTGTTTTTTAACAGCGATCACTGTGCAATATACATGACAAGCTAATTTTACTCCCTGGGTTGATACAATTACAGCGATACCCAATTTATATAGCTTTTTTATGTTTAAGCACTTTAAAAAAAAGTGTTTTTATTGTATAAAACAATATTTATGCATCTCTATATTCTGATAGCTAGAACATTTAAATTTTTCTGTATCCAGAGCTATATAAGGGCTCTTTTTTTTTTTTGCGAGATTAACCTATGTTTTCGTTGGTAACACTACGGCGTTTATATGACTTTTTGATCGCTTTTTATTCCATTTTATGTGCTGCAGGATGAACATAAATCACAATTCTGTCACTTTTTTTTACGGTGTTCATCGTGCCAGTTAATTAATGTGACAGATTTATAGGGTAGGTCATTATGCACATGAAGATAGCAAATATGTGTAATTTTTTTTCTTTTTTGGGGTGATTGGTGTTTGTAGCTTTTTTTTCTCTTTTTTTTTTTACTTTTTCACATATTTTAACTTTTCCCCATAGGGGACTTGTATCAGAGATCTTCAGATCACTAATACAATAGAGACCAATACAGAGCAGAATTGCATTGTACTGGTCTCTATGGCAACTGTTACTCACCATGTCCGGCAATGACGACAATGCATTGTGGAGCATGGTGACGTCACAGACAGTCTGGAAGGATTTGTAAACCTTCCGAGCTGTCAGGTATGGAGACAGCAGCACATATTTGGTATTGCTGCATTTGTAAATGTCCAGTCTATTAATTTCTGACATAATTTATCCCCTATGCTGAACATCATAGAAGAAAAAAAAATCCAAACTCCAAAATTGCGACTTTTTGGTCATTCCACATCCCCTAAAAATTGGAATAAAAGTGATCAAAAAAGTAGCATGTCTTCCAATCTAGTCAGTAGGTAGAAATACAAAAAAGTTATTGGTCGCACAAAATGGTGCTGTGGCAAAAAATAGAAAATGTTTGGAATTTTTTTCCGGTACCAAAACATAACAAAAAAATGTACATTTGATATTGTCAGATTTGTATCAACTTGTAGAATACAGATAACACATCATTTTTACTGAAAAGTGAACGCTATAAGAGCAAAACCCCCACAAACATGACGTAAGTAAGTTTTTTTTTCACTTTTTCGCGGTCTCCCAGCATTTTCAATGGTAATATGAATAACACCATTAGTAAGTACATCTTGCCCTGCAAAATAAAAGCCCTCATTTGTCCAAGTAGATGGAAAAGTAAAATGGTTAAAAATAGAAAAAATGTCTGCAATGGGATGGGGTTAAAAGGGAGAAACTGCCTGAGATTAGTGTGGAGAGAATCTCTGGCTGGAGTGTGTGTGGGAGCCACCTTCAGGTCCACAGTGCACCTGAGAGTGAAAGAAATGCTGTGCAAGGTGAATGTACAAACCTGTAATGGAGTCATATTTTCATATAACCAAAAGGACTGGAATAAGAACATGAGAAGTTTGTGTTATTTTGCTGGTGTGAAGCTTATTTTCCTAGACAAAAAAAAGTAAATAGATCGGCACCAGCCCATGATTCAGGAGATAAGCACAGTTCACCACCTGCAGTGATTTTGTTCCCCAGCTCATTAGCCAGTGGTGCTTGCTTTAACAAAGACAGTCCCATGCAGATATGCAATCAGTAGAAAAATGCAGCAGCACTCACCAGTAGTGATGAGCGATTGTGTCAACTATCGTTATCGAGCCGATAGTCGATAACAGATTATCGCCGATGACCATTAAAGTCTATGGGAGATGAACAACACCTTCATTCTTACACCCAAACAGGGATGGAGAAGCTGGAATTAACATCCACAACAGGAAACTGGATATGTGCTACATTTTAGGCAAGACAATTAGGTTATAAAAGTCACAGAAAAAAAGTCACAGACTATTCACTATCCCTGTCCTGTACCACAGCATGACCCTTAAACCTGCATGACACACAAATTAAAAAGTGCCAGAAGTCAGTATTATTTGAACCATCATTTTAGTTGAATTGGACATTGACTATCCCTGTCCTGGAACACAGCATGACCCTTAAACCTGTCTGACCCACAGATTAAAAAGTGCCCGAAAAAGGAGTCTTTGAACCAGCATTTTAGTTGAACAGGATATTGACTATCCTGGACCGCAGCATGCAGGTTGCATTAACCCCTGAAGAACAGATTGATGACCCTGTTTGTTACTGAGATTCACAGAGCACCGACCCAGCGATGACAGGCCTGATGGTCCTGCAACCGACGATCCACTGGCTTGCGTGTTGTCGCCAGCACTGGAAGGAGCACCTTCTCTCGTACCTCTACCTCCATGTCCTACACCCCTCTTTGCTCGCTTACCACCTGCAGTTCGCTCCATGTTCAGAAAAATAAAAATGTAAAAGGTATAGAAGAGTTTTTGACAGTCTCTTATCGAAAGACGGCAAATCACAGCTATTCTTAAATCCCTCTAATTTCCAACAGCCAACTAGGATTAGAAACAGAATTGTTTCTATCAAATATCTGTGAAATGCGGTTTGGTGGAAGAACTGTAACACAAAATCAACAGTGTTCTTCCTTCAGTCCCTGAGATTTACAACTGCCCAGTAGGACTAGCAATTGATAGTTTTCAACAAACTATCGTACAAATGCATGATTAGCGCCAAACTAAGACTCACTTAGGGAAATAGAAGTATTAAAAAGTTATATGGATTAATGTGGTGGTTTTGCCACAACTGACAACAGGCGGCAGTTACTATGAAATAATGTGTAAAACAATGTGCGTACAAGTGCACGATTAGCACCAAACTGAGACGCACTGAGTGAAATAGAGTACCAACAACAGCCTTATGGAAAAATAAATTAAATCTTTATTACACCAAATAATACAAAACAATAACAGTGAAACAATAAAAACCTAACAAAAAAATAAAATATACACAAACCACCAAACAGAAAACTACTCTCCACCTACTCTCCACCATCTATGAGTAAATAAGCTGAAGAAAATACATTTAGGCAAAGAAGTACAAACATATTAAAAATAAATGCTAATGCGATATAAAACATACTTAGCCAACCGGCCACCCACGTGTGGACAGGAGCCAAACCCCAACGCACGTTTCGCTTAAACGCTTCCTCAAGGGGGAATAACCAAGTGAGTGAAATAGAAGTATTGAACAGCTATATGGATTAATATGGCGGCCTTCGCACCACTGACAACAAGCGTAATTTACTATCAAATATGTATAAAACAATATGCGTATAACTGAGCTCTTTACGCCAAACAGACCCACGGACTGCAATAAGAGTATTTAAGTGTTATATGGATTAATATGGCGGCCTTCGCACCACTGACTACAGGCGTTATTTACTATCAAATATGTATAACACAATATACGTACAACTGAGCTCTATGCGCCAAACAGATGCACGGACTGCAATAAGAGTATTTAAATGTTATATGGATTAATATGGCGGCCTTCACACCACTGAATACAGGCGCAATTTACTAGGAAATATGTATAACACAATTTGCGTACAACTGAGCTCTTTGCGGCAAACAGACGCACAGACTTCAATAAAACTATTTAAAAGTTATAGGGATAGGTTCTGCTGATTTTTGGGAACACTGACACGCAGTGATTTCAATAGAACTGAAAAAACAGGGACAAGTTCACCTCCTATCAGAGGTCTGCTGGCCAAAAAAGTGGTAAAAAACAATGCTTTTTCAATCCAAGATCACAGAACACACTAAGCTGCAAAATATCTCCTTTCCTTTCAAAAGCCTTTCCTGCTGCCATCCACCCGCCACCCTCCTCCCCTACTAGAGCAGCTATTGGTTTAACCGCAGACACGTCCTGCTGTGAAGTGGCATAGACAAAGAATGAGCTCAAACAGGAAATGCAGTTGCATAGATAAAACGAGGTCACATGATTTTTGCATCCAATTAGATCCATACACTGAATAGTGGTGACTTTGTACATCCCCCTCACCCCCCTCTATCCTCCGAGCTGAGTGGCTGGCTGCCAAAATGACAGGAAACGCTGAAAATGGCGCAGTAGTAATAGATTATCTGTAAGATTGTCACCTAAACTATTGCGTCAAAAGATGCTTTCTCAAGGCATGATGGGTAGAGGTGAACACGCACCTTAAATCCCCTCTGTGCCTGTCCATCAAAATTTAAAACTATGTGTTACTAATCTGGCAATAGCATTACAACAGTGAATTCAAATGTTACAAAAACGGAGAAAGGTCATTCTTTTCATTTAACCCCAGAGGACCCAAAGCCTCCACTTACAGAATCCACCCTGATTCTGCTTGTAACAATTTGTTATGTCTATCTGAACCATCGGGCTGTGTGAAAATCCACTGTAACCCTGCAAACCTGATCTCTGCTATATCACTATTAGGAATCTTATGCATATGTGCAATAAAACATGGTAACCTTTTCCCCGTTTTCACAGAGTAAAGGTGTTCTCTATTCCTACTGAATAGAGGACATATACACTCACCGGCCACTTTATTAGGTACACCATGCTAGTAACTAGTTGGGCCCCCTTTTTGCCTTCAGAACTGCCTCAATTCTTCGTGGCATAGATTCCACAAGGTGTTTGCAACGATGCTCAATTGGTACCAAAAGGGGCCCAAAGAGTGCCAAGAAAAAAATTCCCCACACCATGACAAACCAACCACACACCAGCCTGAACCGTTGATACAAGGCCCGGATGGATCCATGCTTTCCCCTGTTGTTGACGCCAATTCTGACCCAAACCCTCCGAATGTCGCAGCAGAAATCGAGACTCATCAGACCGGCAACGTTTTTTTCCAATCTACTACTGTCCAATTTCGATGAGCTTGGGCAAATTGGAGCCTCAGTTGCCTGACCGTAGCTGAAAGGAGTGGCACCCGGTGTGGTCTTCTGCTGCCCGTAAGCCCATCTGCCCCAAAGTTCGCCGTACTGTGCATTCAGAGATGCTCTTCTGCCTACCTTGGTTGTAACGGGTGGCTATTTGAGTCACTGTTGCCTTTCTATCAGCTCGAACCAGTCTGCCCATTCTCCTTTGAAACCCCTGGCATCAACAAGGCATTTCCGCCCACAGGACGCCGCTCACTGGATGGTTATTTTTTTTTTTCAGACCATTCTCTGTAAACCCTAGAGATGGTTGTGCGTGAAAATCCCAGGAGATCAGCAGTTTCTGAAATACTCAGACCAGCCCTTCTGGCACCAACAACCATGCACGTTCAAAGGCACTCAAATCACCTTTCTTCCCCATACTGATGCTCGTTTGAACTGCAGGAGATGTCTTGACCATGTCTACAATGCCTAAATGCACCGATTCCGCCATGTGATTGGCTGATTAGAAAATTTAAGTTTAACGAGCAGTTGGACAGGTGTACCTAATAAAGTGGCCGGTGAGTGTAGGGCCACATGTATTAAATCTGTCTAGGTCAAAAATTCACTTTGTTGTCCATTGCCCCTTTCATTTCATATAGTGCTCTGGAGAAATGAAAGGGGTGCCCTGATTGGCTGCTATTGGCACAAAGTGAGTTTTAGACCTAGACTGTTTTCATACATGTGGCCCATAGTCTTACCTATATAATACAATCCACATCTGCACCATAATGCATACACAACAAAATCTGACCTACATGTTATAAAATCCATAACTCTGTGCTGTATTTTTCCTAACTGTACATTATCATCTGTTAGCATCGAGTTACTAAATGAGCACATTCCACATTTCTGCTGTTAAGCTTCCTACTAGAATATATTTTAACTTGTTGCTGCTGTTCTTTTTTTAGTAAACCCTGTTATTGCATTCAAACCTGCTGGTGCCTACCATTTATGAAGCTAGTTCCCACAACACACACACACACACAAACTATATATATATATATATATATATATATATATTATATATATATATATATATATATATATATAATATATATAAGTCCACAGAGCCTATATAGTCCACATAGAAAAAGACGCACATAGGAATAAACACATCTTTGTTTTCTGGAATTCAGGAATTCATCTAATGTGAGTGCTGCATTTCTGATAGATAGATAGATAGATAGATAGATAGATAGATAGATAGATAGATAGATAGATAGATAGATATGTAAAAAATCCACAGCACTCCAAAAAGGATTGATGCAAAAAAGTAATAAGATTTATTCACCCATGTCCATGCAACGTTTCAGTCCAACAATAGGACCTTTTTCAAGGCTTGAAAAACGTCCTATTGTTGGACTCAAACCTTGCATGGACATGGGTGAATAAATCTAATCACTTTTTTGCATCAATCCTTTTTGGAGTGCTGTGGATTTTTTACAATTTCTACATTGAAGCTCTTTTGGTCGGGACTATTCCGCTGGCACCCATTTATATGTATTTTTTGAGTGCTGCGTAATATCTTTAAAAAAGTTAGATAGCTAGATAGACAGACAGACAGACAGGTAGATAGATAGATAGATAAATAGATAGATAGATAGATAGATAGATAGATAGATAGATAGATAGATAGATAGATAGATAGATAGATAAAAAATATTCCTGGTCAAATTCATTCTGCATCAAATCAAGTCTTAAAAGTGAAACATCCATATCATTTCCAGCTTTGTATGTAGAATTAGATCTGATTGCAGCTATATTGCTCACAGCATGGCATTACATGTTTAGTTTTACAGTTGTGCCCTATTGTTATCTTGTATTATGTCCGTATTACATACGTGGCAGGCACAGGATTTTGTTAAACAGCTTATGTTTGAAGATTTGATGACAGGCAAACCATGGGAAATTGCTGTTTATGTATTGTAGAGTCTACATCATATGGATATTTTATCAAACTCATTAAGGGCCACATGTATGAAAACTGTCTCGGTCTTTAACTTTCTTTGTTGCCTGTAGCAACCAATCAGAGCTCCCCTTTTATTTCATGTAGTGCTCTGAAAAAATGAAAGAGGAGCTCTGATTTGTTGCTATAGGCAACAAAGAAAGTCTTAAACCTAGACAGTTTTCATTCATGTCCCCCTAAACTAAAAGGTGTGAAAACATTTTACAGGAGAATATGAAGGCAGCAGTTCATGACCTTAAGATGAGGAGAAATTAGGTAATACTACAAGACAATGACATAAAACATGATAATCAACTGATGGTTTTTGAAAGATTTGTGCTTCAGAATTAAGTTCTGAACTTAACCCTGTTGAGATGCCATGACATGACCTGAAGAGAGTTGGGCACACAAGGTACCCCAGAGATATGGGTGGACAAAAGCACATTGGCAGAGGGGAATGGTCCAAACTTTCTCCTCAGTATTATACAAATCTTTTCTGCAGTTACAAGAAACAGTTTCATTTTTTCAGAGCATTATATAGAATGAAAGGGGCGTTCTGGGTGGTTGTTATGGGCAACAAGGAAAGTCTAAGACCTAGACAGTTTTCATACATGTGGCCCTAAATGTCTTGTATCTTGTTAAAATAGATGAAATGTTACATGTAACATTAGAGGGGCGAGCCATTACAACAGTGGGTTCCACAAACGTTTTACAGTTCCTCCATGTTATGAATTATTTTATGTTAAAGGAGTATTTCAACAACATTCAAAGTATATGAAATAAGTGCCTGACAAATAAGGGGCACTGTGCTAGGATCCAACACAAGGGGTAAGCAAGGATCAAATGTTAATTATTGACTATACGCCCTGCAATTAACCGTGTAAACATAGCCTAAGAGAGAATATTGGGGCACATTTATTAATAGTGTCTTAGTGTAAGACAGTTTTAAGTTAGACTAGCCAGTCTTAGGCCTCGTTCACACGGCTTATTTTGCCGCGGATTGGCGCCGTACAGCGCGCCGGATTTGCGCTGCAGTATGGCGCCAATCCGCGGCAGCAATTACGGTAATCACTGCTCTCATAGAGAACAGTGGAATCCGTTCGCTCCTCCCCGCTCGGCGATTCCGCCGCGGGGGGGAGAAAGTGACATGCACATTATTTACGGCGCGTACGCGCCGTAGATAATGCATTGTCTATGGGGCCGGGAGCGGCGCCCCCCGCCCCCGGCCCCGGCCCCGCCCCCGTCCCGCCCCTTATTCACGGCGGATTTGTGAGCTCAATACGGCTCACAAATCCGTCGGGAATAAGCCGTGTGAACACGGCCTTACAATGCGCCACATTCATCATAGTGTTGATAAATCTGGCATAGTTTAGAACTGTGTAATTTGCACCACGATTAAGTTGGCTAACTTTTATGCCACTAATTGTGACAAAATTCTGGCACATTTTTGGCACATATTAAGCTTCGCCCATTTGTGACATGTCCTTTACCAAGGCCAAGCCATTTTGTCGGGCGAGGCGCAGAAATGTCTGGAAACACATAGTAAATATACGGAAGCAAATGTAAATGTAAAGGTCTGGAAACACATATTAAAGCATCTATGATGTTTTTTTTGGAAAAAATTGTGCCAGAATTCTGGAGCAAGTTCCTTGATAAATTTGCCCCAATGTATATAATACAGTGTTCCACAAAAATCCAACTGCATTCAAAAGATGAGTCCATAAATTGTGAAAATGTACTGGTTAATCTTTATGTACCTTCCAAAGCAAAAAAGTGATAATGTGACAGTGGTCTGTGATGTTTTGGTCCTATTCAGATCTACTGCATACAAGTCATGGGTGTAGAATAATGATAGGCTTGGCAGTAATGTGGCTGTAGCTGGAGTATGGATTGGTATTTAGTGTTTAGCGATTTTTAAACGCAAAAGGGTTTTTTGGGACGGGATTTAAAATTGAAACGGATTAAATTTTTAAATCACCCCGTAATTAGGGTTAAAAAACTTGTGCATAATCTATTTTAAAATCTGCCTTTTTTCCCCGGGCTTCTGTCATTTTAAAGGGGGGCCAGCAAAACAGCTTACAGAATAAGCAGGGGGAGATGTGTGTGCCCACGTTTATGGGCGGGATGTGTATGGTTGGGGGATTTTGGGTGGAAAAAAATCACATGGGCCCCGTTTTTCATAGAACAAACCCTTTTCCCGTTCATGATCATGTCTCCCCGCGTCTCAGAGCAGTAGGGACGGCGCTCTGGCCTCTGTGAAACAGCTCAGGGGAAATTATTCTATTTTTTCACAGGAAACCCCTAATTTAGCTGTGATCCCCTTGAACTTAGTTAGATCCAAAATTTTCCCGATTTTAGGTTTTTAGGCTTAGAATTTTTTTAAAAGGGGGCATTTTTACCCTGTAAAGTCAAGGGGAAGGGGGGGGGGGGGCCAAAAAACCTTTTAAATTTAACCGTATTTTAATTTAGAACGATTTTTTTTTTTTAAAATTTTTCCCGTTGAAATTTTTGGGATAGGGGGCCTTTGGTTTTTTTAAATAGTTTTTTAGGACCCAGGTTAAATTTTTAGGTGGGGAAAAATCCCTTTTATTTTCCGTATTCATTTAATATAGGTTTTTTTTTCATTTTTTTTTGCCCAGTCCAAAAAATTTTTTTTTTGATAGAGCCACCCTTTCAGTTAAAAATTTTTTAACCAGCAATTTTTGTAGTCCCCCACAGGGTTGGGTAGGTGGGCCCAAAAAATACCCTTTTTTTTTCCGTTTTACATTTCAGATACGTGTTTTTTTTCAAATTTTTTGCCCAGCCAGGGTTTGGTTATAGAGCCAAACCTTGCAGGTTTTAATTTAATCCCAATTGTTTTTAGTCCCCCACAGGGGGGAAAATTTAAAGGTGCCAAAAAACCTTTTATTTTCGTATACATTTAAAATAAGTTTTTTTTTTGGGGCCTTTTTTTCCCCCCGTCCCCCGGGTTTGTTGGGTTGGCCCCCTTGGCAGTTTTAAATTTTTAATCCAGCAATTTTTTTAGTCACCAAAAAGGTGAATTGTTTGGTGCCAAAAATACCTTTTTTTAAAAACCCTATAAACCCTTTCAGATAGTTTTTTTTGCACTTTTGGTTTGTCCAAAAATTTGTTGATAGAGGGCCCCCTTAGCCCGTTTTAAAAAATTTAAAACCAGCAATTTGTATCACCAAAAGGTTTAATTGGGTAGGGGGGCCAAAAATACCCTTTTATTTTCCCCTTATACATTTCAAAATACGTTTTTTTTTTGCATTTTGCCCATCCCAGATTTGTGATAGAGCCCCCCTTTTCCCCGT
>JAODAL010036213.1:0-41975 GCA_025379985.1 Phyllomedusa bahiana
GGGTAAATCAATCCATTAGCAAAAATTGGCGGGAAAACATACTTTGTACATTCCCCAAACGAAAATCTAGGGGTTCAATATCCCACCACATCCCGGGCCCCCAAACCGTAAAACAGCTTGCCCAAAATGTGGCAGAAAAAGAAAAATTTTGATTATGGTTTTGGGGGTTTTCCCCCAATTTCCCAATTTTTCTGGCTCAAATTGCTTATCTCAAAAGCATAAGCTAGGGATACGGGGCCCTTTTCCCCCCCAGTTTCTCCTCTTTCTTATTACCTGACTCAGTCACACCCCTAAACCCTTCTCAATTATTTCCTGGCGCAAAAATTTTGCTTACAGAGGGTTTAAGGGACTGCCCCAACTAGGGGTAAAGTTTGGAACAGGGTGAAAACTTACCTAAATTGGAAAGGGTAGGTTGAGGTGGCTAAAACTCCTGGCAGAAGGATTTTTTACATTTGGAACCCTTTCATTGAACCCTTTTCCTAACGGGGGGGTGAATCACCAATGGTGTACCCTTTCGTCTCCCCCAAATGGTATTTGGAAGGGGACCAAAAGGGGGCACTTTGGGGGAGATTGAGGTTTGGGAATGGGGCGCCACGGGGACTTTGACACGGGCCGAGGTTTGACACAAGGGACTAACGCTTCCCGTTGATAGGGAGATCTCGGGACTATTTTTGGGAGACGCAAGAAAGACCCTTCTCTGATTTTCATTCATAATATATACATATCTCCCTTTTTAGAATTCTATGATTAATTTATTTGAGTGTTCTGTTCTGGCGCAGCTGTGTGTTGTGTTTTATATGTTGTTTAGAAATGTTTGTATTGTTAGATGCTGGGGGGATACCTGATCATGCTACATGTTTTTGATACTACGTTGGGGAAAATTGGAAATGGCCGAGGTTCTACTTTCTCTACCTACTCTTTAATCGCAAGCACCCTATCTAGTGGGAGGATTTGGCGGGCAGACAAGCATTTCTGTCCTTAAGTTTTTACCCTTACCGTATACGAAACACTTTACCACTAACCAAAAGCCATGAAGTCAATTCAGATGTTGCGGATGTGCCCCTCATATGCAGTGTATTTTCCATTAGACATATGTATTCGTTTGTCTGCTCCTCAGGACTTGGCCCCTGCAGGACCCTTACTGGTTTGTATTGTGCTATATACTTTTGCAATGTCATTTTTTCTGCTTTAAAACCTCAATAAAAAATTTTTAAAAAAAAAAAAAAAAAGAAATTGCCATCACTCACAACGGTCTTTTAGGTCTCACAATCTAAATTGCAAAGGGGATGGAAACCAGATATCTGGAGGAAACTCATGCAAACACAAAGGGCCACATGTATGAAAAATGTCTAGGTCTAAAATTCACTTTGTTGCCCCTAGCAACCAATCAGAGCCCATAACAACCAATCAGAGCACCCATTTCATTTCATATAGTGCTCTGGAAAAATAAAAGGGGCGCTCTGATTGGTTTCTATGGGCAACAAGGTGAATTTTAGACCTAGACAAATTTCATACATGTGGCCCAAAGTGAATATCTAAACTCCATGTACTTGTTTTTCTTAGTTGTATTCGAACCCAGGACCCCTGCACTGCAATGTAACAGTCCTAATCACTGTACTGTCATACTGCCCTGATTACCAAAACTCTCCTGCTGTCCCAGAATACCTGTTCTTCCAGATGTAAGCTATCACAAATGATTTCAGCAGTATGGCTGACTCTGGGTATGATGTGAGGTGCCAGCAGCTTGTGTATGGCCTAGGTTGTCAAGTTGTGATACTTGAGGTTCATGAGATACATACAATGCCTCCCACTATTTTTATCCTGTGATTTAAATGTCCAGCATAATGTATAATCTGAGCCTTGGAGGTAGTTTGATGTAATTTGTTCGTGTAGGGATAGTGTTGATTTAAAAGGACCCTGTTAGGTTTGACACTGGTTTGACCAAACCTGTGACATTTTTTCTAAGCCCAATTTTTTTAACCCCTACCATATCCTTAATTGTAACTGTAATTTGCGGTTAGAGCTTTTTATGGGCTTTTATGGCATACATGGCAACTCTCCCGCTTTTGGCGGGGGGGGGGCCTGGGGCCTCTCATGGGGGTCCCCCCCGCCACCCCGCAGGAAGTTGGCGAAAACCCCCCCACCGCCAGCAGGCAGCGGGGGTTCTTTAAATGACTGCGGCGCCAGAGTAGCGCTAGTGCTAGTGCGCTACTCTGGCGCTGGGCCGCTCCTACAGGCGGGTGAAGCAGCCGCAGCGGCCGCTCACCCACCCGGCAATTCACGATTTTGTGTGGTGCACCCACAGCGTCAGCCTTCACCCCTTTTTTAAAAGAGAAGGCAGGGGATCCTTTCACCTCCCCCCTTTCCCCCCCCTTTTTGTCAGCGCCGGGTGTGTGGTACAACAGACAGGTCACGGGGGGTGTGAGCACGGCTGCACTACCCCCCCTGCAGTATCGGTCGGGGGGAAAATCCCCCGGATTGGGCCGTGCTGCGGGGACCCTGGGAGGTAAGGCTTTTTTATTTTATTTTTATTAGCCTTTGGGGGCCCCTTACCTGACAAAAAAGGGGGGCAACTCCCTGACAACAGAGGGGGCAACTACCTACAAAAAAGGGGGCACTACCTGAAAATAAGGGGGCACTACCTCCCCAAAAAAGGGGGGCAACTACTTGAAAAATAAAGGGGGCATCACCTGCAATAAAGGGGGAACTCCTGGCTACAAAGGGGCTTTACGGGCTACAAAGTGGGCTCTACCTGGCTACAAAGAGGCAATTACCTGGCTACAAGGGAGCATCTACCTGGCTGCAAGGGGGAAATTATTTGGGCTGCAAGCGGGCTTATTTGGCTACAAGGGCACTACCTCCCTGTAAGGGGCACTACCGGGTTATGGGGGCTACTACCTGGCTATAAGGGCCCCACCTGGCTAAAGGGGGCATCTACCTGGCTTTTTTTAAAAAGCCTTATGCAGTTAGTGGATGGGTGTGGCTCTTTGAAGGGGCGTGGTACACCAACAAGAGGGGGCGGCCCATGCAAATTTTTTTGTCAGGCTCCTAGCGTCCCGGGCCCTCTTCGGTCTCCTGCTTTTCCACTTTCAAAAGTTGCCAACTATGTTTTATGGGTTAACTTGCCATTACTTGGCACTCCCAGTGGGGCATCACTCCGACGTTCCATCCAAGATCACTTTTGATTACCATAACATGTTCAAAAGTGACGTGGGAAACCAAAAAATGATGCTTTTAACAGGGAAACCACTGAACAATATAACTTCTAAAATCATAAAAAAAAAACCTTAACCCTAACCATAACCCCATCTTATTTTTGTCAAATCGTATTTTAGCCAAATCGTATTCAGGACCAACTCAAACTTAAATTCGGGGCATACTTGACATCGACCAAGATACAACAAATTAGGGGGTATTTGGTTTGGCAGCGTAAAGAAAAACACTAGTCTAGAGTAGGGATGAGCGATTATAAACGACAAAGTTGAATTTTTAGCTGTCGGAAATTTTCCCATCACGCAAATTTTAGGGACAATCTTTAAAAATAATCATTACTCCGCGCCATTTTTGTGTTTCCCGTCATTTTGGCAGCCAGACAATCAGCTCCCAGGATAGAGGGGGGGTGAGGGGGATGTACGAGGTCATGACTGGGGGGTATGGATCTCGTGGCTGCAAAAAAAAACTGACCTCGTTTTATCCTGCTGCTGCATTTCCTGTTTAGCTCTACTCGTCTATGCCTCTTTAAGAGGACGTGTCTCTCGTGTTTAAAAACCCAAAATGTTCTAACAGCTCTGATAGTCCCCTTCTAATACAAGAAACATTACCTACCTACAGCTTAAATAGAGTTAGATTAGAGAATTGTATTCTTATTTAGTTAGAGAAAATTTTTTTGGTATCTACTGATATGTTTAGCTGCACGGGGGGGGGGGGTTTTGCGGAAGGCTTTTGAAATGAAGGGGGGTATTTTTTCAGCTCAGTGGGTTCTTGTCTTTAATTTAAAAAGAATTGTTTTTTACCCCTTTTTTTTGGCCACAACCCTGTACTTAAAATTGTTCCTTTGTTTTCAGGGCTATCAACATGCGTCGGGGGGGGGGGCGGCAGGGGGAGAGGCATTTGAAAAAAAATTATTTTGCAGCTCAGTGTCTTCTGTGATTTTCAATTGGAAAAGAATTGTTTTCTACCACTTTTTTGGCCAGCAGACCTCTGCTAGCAGTTGAAATTGTCCCTGTGTTTTCAGTTCTAGTGCAATCACTGCGTGTCAGTGTTCCCCCAAAAAAACCGGCTTAACTTATTCCTATAACTTTTAAATAGTTGTACTGAAGTCCGTGCATCTCAGTTTGGCGCAAATAATAATAATAATAATAAAAAAAATATTAAAAATTTATATAGCGTCAACATATTCCGCAGCACTTTACAAATTCAAAGGTAAACATACAGACATTACACATTAAAAGTACTTACAAATGAGACACAAGGTATGACGGCCCTGCTCGTGAGAGCTTACAATCTATTAGGGTGTATCGGTGAAACATACGGTAAAAAGGGCCAAGTTTACAATGGTCCGGCCATGTTTCATAAATAGGGGGTGGTTTACATGAAAAATGGATGAACCTGCCACCCAGACTGTACATCTATATACAGATAGCGCAAACATTCCAGTTGTACGAATATTGTGTTCTACAAATTTCCTAGTAAATTACGCTTTTAGTCAGTGGTGCAAAGGCTGCCATTTTTAATCCCCTATAATATTTAAATACTCTTATTGCAAAACGTGCGTCTGTATGGCGCAAAGAGTTCAGTTGTATGAATATTGTGTTATACATATTTTCTAGTAAATTACACCTGTAGTCAGTGGTGCGAAGGCTGCTATATTAATCCTAATCCAATTAATAACTTTTTAATACTTCTATTCCACTCAGTGCGTCTCAGTTTGGAGCTAATCGTGCATTTATACGATAGTTTGTTGAAAACTATCAATTCCTAGTCCTACTGGGCAGTTGTAAATCTCAGGGACCGAAGGAAGAACACTGTTGATTTGGTGTTACGGTTCTTCCACCAGACCGCATTTCACAGATATTTGATAGAAACAATTCTGTTTCTAATCCTAGTTGCCTGTTGGAAATTAGAGGGATTTAAGAATAGCTGTGATTTGCTTTTTTTCAATCAGAGACTGTCAAAAACTCTTCCATACATTTTACATTTTTATCTTTCTCAACATGGAGCGAATTGCAGGTGGTAAGCGAGCAAAGAGGGGTGTAGGACATGGAGGTAGAGGTACCAGAGAAGGTGCTCCTTCCTTTAATCTGTGGGTCATGCAGATTTAAGGGTCATGCTGCGGTACAGGAAAGGTATAGTCAATGTCCAGTTCAACTAAAATGGTGGTTCAAAGACTCCTTTTACTGGCACTTTTTAATCTGTGGGTCAGACAGGTTTTTGGGTCATGCTGTGTTCCAGGACAGGGATAGTCTGTGTCCAGTTCAACTAAAATGGTGTTTCAAAGACTCCTTTTTCCGGCACTTTTTAATCTGTGGGTCAGACAGGTTTAAGGGTCATGCGGTGTTCCAGGACAGGGATAGTCAATGTCCAGTTCAAGTAAAATGATGGGTCAAATAATACTGTCTTCTGGCACTTTTTAATTTGTGGGTCATGCAGGTTTAAGGGTCATGCTGTGGTACAAGACAGGGATAGTGAATAGTCTGTGACTTTTTTTCTGTGGCTTTTATAACCTAATTGTGTTGCCTAAGATGTAGCACGTATCCAGTTTCCTGTTGTGGATGTTAATTCCAGCTTCTCCATACCTGTTTGGGTGTAAGAATGAAGCTGTTGTTCCTCTCCCATAGACTTTAATGGTCATCAGCGATAAACTGCTATCGACTATCGGATATCGTCTTGATAATTGCAATATCGACTATCGACTCGATAACGATAGTTGACACAATCGCTCATCACTAGTCTAAAGCACTGAGGGTGGCACTGAGGGCAATATGTAATGGGACTCATGGGAGCACTTTAGCTGGCAATCATTGGAGAACTAGAGCATTTTATTATTACAGGGCACTGTCACATGGACTAGTTCTGGGGGCACAATAGCTAATGTTCCCATGAGGATACTGTGGCATGCAATTTAATAGAGGCAATGTTTGCACGTTTACGGGGCAAACATGGCAAAAACTATGAGGGCACTGTCACCATCATAACAATTAACCCATATAAGCTGCATATTGTGGTTACAACTTGATCATTTTCCCTTCCCACAGTAGTGTCCAAACATAAATGCCCATACCTAGAAAATTTGTTATTATCACATTTGTCTACTAGAGACCATGCTGTTTTATGGGTCGTAGTTTATTTACATCTATTATACTGTATACCGTCGTGTAACCAATTTTTGCTTTCCTCAAGTGTATTATTCCTGTTATCTTTTGCAGGAATAAATGCCTAACAAATAAACCGAATAGATCTCCCATGTAACATAAGCCTGAGCAATGCATGCAATATATTGGATTAATTAACTTCATTTGATATTTAGATGTGCGCATCATTTTGCAGCTGCCCCCGGTGCTACGTTCTGTTTGTAAAATACATTTAATAAATGAACAGCTGTATAATAAAGGCTGGTGCTGTATACTGGAGGTGGCTGGGAACATTTCTCTCATATGGTAGTAGTGCCGCTAAGTAAAACCCCTGTTGGGATTTATTTGTGAGATTGGTTGCCATAGTAAACTGGACTTTGGGAGCCAGCTTGAAATGAACATAAGTGAAATCTTTGCTGGTATATTGCATTGTTCTGTTTCATAAAGGCCAAGATTAAAAAAAATCTTAAAATTGGAAATCAATAGCTGCACAGTATTCTACTTATCTACAACTGTTTCCTTTTTGAAGGGCACATTGGTGGTTGAACTCATAAAATATAATAGCAAAAACACTAGGTTTGCATGGAATGATATAGCAATCAGTATGTGAAAATGTGGCAACGGGAAAAACCCACTTCAAAAATTGTACATAAGTGTTACCTGTGAAGAGGAAGGATATGCTCTGCTTAGAAATTGTGGCGTGATCCAAATTTAATGTCTAATAGGGTTGCATGAGGTCAGAAATATTTTTTGTACTAGAACTAGAAAGAGTAACACTCATAGCAATAAGCTGTTTAAAAAAAAAGAAAACCTTTTAATTTCAAACAATCCATTTGAAGGATTTTTTATGCAACTTTAATTTTAAAAATAGAAGATACAGCTGTATGTTAAAACCTGAAAAACATATAACATTCTTTAAACTCACTGCCGTTCCATCACTGATGTTCTCAGCAGTGTTCCCCTGTTTACTGTTTCCTGCTCCTCCCAATGGCTATAGGGGATGCAGGGGTAGCAGTAGCTATCAGGCCCTGAAGCCACATAAAAAAACACCAAAATTATAAATGGCACATGGTAGGTGGGGGCCTTTTTATATATTTTGTGTTGGGGCCCAGGAGTTTTTAGTTATGCCTCTGATGACATGTGACTATTGCGGCCAATCAGTGGCTTAAGTGGTCACGTGAGCGACTTATGACTAGTGATGTTAAGCCAATAGTACATGACCACTGAAGCCACTGATTGGCTGCAGTGGTCATGTACTATTCATAGGAGTGTAACGGCTGGGTAGTGGATCCTCTGGACCACCGCAAGCGGTGATAGTTAAGCCACGCCAGGAAGCGGAGTCTAAATAGCCCCCGGTATTCACCGGAGCCCGCCGCAAAGCGGGATGGACTTGTTGCGGCGTGAGGCTACCAGGTCGCTACCCCTGACGTGACTTGCTTGCGTTGGCGGCCGAGGTGCAGCGAGGTACCGAATCGTGATCCAAGAATCGTAGTCGTGGGCAGGCAGTAAGGTCAGGGCAGGCGGCAATGGTTCGTGGTCGTTGACAGGCAGGAAGGTCAGGACAGGCGGCTGAGGTTAGGAGTCGAGAAACGTAGCAAAGGGTCTGGTATACGGTAAGGCGAGAATACACTTAAGGAACGCTTTTTCTAAGGCTCGAGGCAACATAGATCCAGCAAGGAATGATTGTAAAGCGAAACCTTAAATAGGGGAAGCGCCCGGCAATTATCCAATTACCGGGACGCTGGCCCTTTAAATTTACCAGAACGCGGGCGCGCGCTAGAAGACGGGCACGCGCGCCTTTGGCCGGCAGAGGATGCGGACGGGACAGGAACGAGGCCAGGTGAGTCCCCGGCAGGAGCAGACCCGGCTCACCTCGCGGCCAGCGGCGGCACCCGACCCCGGCAGGCGCCCGGGGGGGCGGCCACGGTTGCGACCGCGGGCCGAGAAGCGGGGGCACCCGCTACAAGGAGCTAGAAGAAAACAGAGAATGGTGGGTGCCACCAGCAGGGTTAGTGCTGAAATGGGGTTGAGAATTGAAGTTAGTATATATACTTTTTCGTTTAATTATACAACTATAACCTTTTTTATTTTTCCGATTTTAGTTGTTAGGGTATGTTCACACGGGATAATTTTGTCGCACATTTCGCGTTGTATTTGCGCTCTAATACGAACGAGATGCGTGCCGAAATAACGGTAATCCACAGTTCTCATTGAGAACTATGGATTACGCCTCCTCTCCCCGGGCGTACAATACGATCATATTGTATGCCCGGGGAGATAAATGACATGTCACTTATTAGCGGCGCTTATTCGATAGTCCATGGGGCCGTCGGGCTGCCGTTCCCCCACGCGCCGCGACAGTACGCGCTGATCAGCGCGATTCACAAATCACTCTGCATTATTGCGGGCCGTACTGTACGCCCCGCAATTACGCCGTGTGAACATACCCTAAAGCTTTGATAATCTGATTAAAACAGATATATTAATCAGTTGTCATCAGTTTTTAGTCATTTGCACTCGCTAGATCAATTTAACTTTGCATTATAACATGAAGTTTCCACCATATGGCTCCATGATCCTCAACTGTTCGTGCCCACCATCCATTAGGATATGAGCACATGGTAGATGATGTCAATGACTTTTCTTATATTTTTCAATCATATGTTAATAAAGCTTGAAGGGGTAGTCCCATCTCAGACATTCATGTCGTATTGATAGGATAAGTAACTGGTCTAAGAAAATGGTGACGGAAAGCAAATTTAAGAGTAAAAATGTATTGAAAACTATATTTTGGGTAGCACTGGAATCCTACAGACCCTCAGAATAAAATAACATGTTGATTATACCACGCAGGGAATTCTATGAAAACAAACCACCTAAAAATTTTGCAATTGCATTTTGTTTTTCAATTTCCCTCCACAAAGAATTTTTGGGGGCTTCCTAATACATTATATGGTAACACTGAAACATACAACTCGTTCAGCAAACAAACCAGCCTTCATACATGGATGCTGACAGAAAAATAAAAAAGGGTGGAGATAAAAAAATTAACATCTGAAAGTAGCTGTGTTAATTGAGTATTAAACATTGTTTTGTGTCATATTTGTGAATTGTGTATTAGCCATGAAGTAAAAAAGCTGCATGACCATCCTCCCCAAGTGTGATGATTCTATACATTTTGTCAGGTGTTGTCATCAAAAGAGGCCCTTTTGCGGAAGTGTAGCTGACTACAGAAGATCTCCCTTTGTACCTGAAGAGTAGGTAATACTGAATATGCAAAAAAGTTTAGCTAGATCTTTGCAGTGTGTTGTAGACCTTTGCATTCCCCTGTGTTTTTTACAGCCAGCTTCAGGCTCCACTTCCTGCTCCGGCTATGAGCGGTTCTACAGCAATGACTGGCATTTCAGTTCTGCTATTCCTAGCAGAGCTTGTTAAAGAGAAATTGGTAATGGGAGTTTTTAAATAGCAGGGCACAAGGCTACAGAGCTCTAAATGGTTAAAGTTTGTCAGTAAGAAACAAGCTCCTGTGCTGCTGAAAAGACCCAGCAGAGAGGGATGTTACCATCTCAACCACTGTTGCTAGAGCAAATAGAGCAGAGAGAGGGGAGTGGTAACTTAGGAAAGCTTGTGTACACCAGCAGGGATGATCACGAAATGGAACGTGTGTCGGCCACTCCAAACCCGTGTAGATACATCCAACAATTATCAAAAAAATTTACTGGAATGTGACTCAAAACTTAACTTTTAATTAGTTAATTAAAATAAGAACTATAAGGTAAGATCATGCGTCAAGATACAAAAAGTTCTAACAAAGGATACAGTCAGGTATATGTCCTTAGTACACACTAAAACACACACTACCTATCAATAAGTATGTGGGGTCATCGTCCTGAAAAGGGTGGCCCCATCTGGAACCTAGTACTATGTAGCCCTGGTAGACCCTGGAACAAAAGATTGAAAAAAGACAGACTATGCTGTACCCAAAAGGTAAAATATTAGTAAGAATTTCACCCAAAAGATAAAATATATATACCCAACGGGTTTCCTTTCCAAAGATTAGCATTCAACAGGCGTATTGAGAATACAGGGTATATACATCAATCAAGGGTATGTGTCAAAAAGAGCAAAGATCCTGAGCATCCTCAGACACCCTGTCTAAAATAGATGTAGGGATCAGACAGTACTAAGCCATTAATTTACAAAGTTATATGCATGTCAATGTGCTACTCAGTCTAAGGCCGTGTTCACACGGGTTATGAAAGACGGAACTGCGAGCCGGATTGCGCTCGCAATTCCGGCTTGAATTAGGGGCGGGGGCGCGGCCCGCCGGCCCCATAGACTTCCATTATCCATGGCGCGTATTGCGCCTGGATAATGTGCATGTCAGTTTCTCCCCACCCGGCGGATTCGCCAAGCGGGTAGGAGCGACGGATTGGCGCTCTATGAGAACGGTGGATTTCCGTAATTACTGCGACGGATTGGTGCCGTCCTGCAGCACAAATCCGGCGTGGAGTACGGCGCCAATCCGCGCCGAAATAAGCCGTGTGAACCGCCTCTAAGGCCCCGTACCCACAGCTTATTCACGCCGGATTTGCGAGCCGGATTGCGCTCGCAATTCCGGCTTGAATAAGGGGCGGGTGCGGGGGCGGTGCGGGGGCGCGGCCCATCGGCCCCATAGACTTGCATTATCCAGGAGCTTATTGGGCCTGGATAATGTGCATGTCACTTTCTCCCCGCCCAGCGGATTTGCCGAGCGGGGAGGAGCGACGGAATCCACTGTTCTCTATGAGAGCGGTGGATTACCGTAATTACTCCGACGGATTGGCGCCGTACTGCCGCGTAAAATCCGGCGCGCAGTACGGCGCCAATCCGCGCCGAAATAAGCCGTGTGAACACGGCCTAGAGGTACTGTAGGGGTTAACCAGAGAGATAAGACAGATGAAGTTATCAAACTCTCAAAAGTTTAGAAGACACTACAGGGGCTAGTCAGAGGATTGAGCAACAATCTCCAATGAATATAGGAGTTAAACAGTACTGAGCTCCTAGTATACAGAATAATAAACATATCAACAGTTTAAAAAGTACTGTAGGGAATGATTAGAAAAATAAGACACCATAAACAGTGGTTGAAAACAGTAGGTTAGCTTATCAAACCCTCAAGGGTTTAGAAGACTCTGAAGGGGTTAACCAGAAGACTGAGCAGCATTCACCAGAAAGGGATAACAACTGCTCTAGTTCTGAAAAGAAGCAAAATCAGAACAGCAATGTATTTGATAATGGTCTCTATTACCTTTGCCTACATGTTTAAAGCTAATCAGTGTGGGAAGAATACCCCTTTAATCGCTGACTTCTCCATCAATATAAAGAAAATTATAAAAAGAAAAAATCTGTTTTCCATTGATAGAAACAAACTGTTGTATGTTAATTCTTTGTTGTGAGATGTTTCTTTATTAAACATTTGTGCCATGCGTAGTGATTCAGCCCAATGTCAGGCAGATAAGCCAAGGTCCTTTATTTACAGTCCTACATTAAGTTGGCAGTTGTAATAGATTTTCATTGTATTTCTGATTATTGAGGTCCCAAGGTTCTGTAGGGTTGTATTGATGGAGGGTATGTAATGTATCATTGCTATGAATCAATCGTTGTTGCTTGTGAATAAAACTATGACACATAACCACTAAGAGGCTAAATTGATTTCTTAATTTTTCTAGTCACTCTCGTATTACTGTAGCTTCCTGTTAGTGTTGTTCTAGTCATCGTTATTCCCTCATAAGTTTATTACTGACAGGGTAAATTATGGCTCCTGTATCAGGTGTCCTTGAAGGAAAACTATACAAATATGTATAGTTCCTTTACTGTGGTTACCTGCAGTCCCTAACGTAACAGAGACACCCTCATGTTAATGGTGTGTTCACTGTCTTGTTCTCCTTAGAAGTTCCCAATTTTTTTAATATTAATTGCTCAGTTTAGTTTCTACAGAAAAAACGGGACATTCATTTCTCAAAAAACACAGAAACAAGGCCATGCTCACAGCTCAAAGGCTGGACTAAAACTGAATCCAGCAAAGAGGCAACATCAGCTCCTATGCTATTTAGGAAAAATAAACAGGTGCAGCTTATTGCTGAGCAGTAGCTCACACACCCCACCACTAGGGGAACAACTAGACTGCACATTAAATTGACACCTATTCACACAGTAAGCAGAAAAGCCACAGTACAATACATTGGGAGACTGCACAAATGCAAAATTACCGGTAAGACAACCATTCACACACCTTCAATATATGAAGGAGGCGGTTGCTGGCATTATAATTTAGTTTAATTTCCTTTACTATGGGATATTTTCACACTGAATGTCAGTTATAGATGTTTTTCTGTAACGGATCTTCAAGCACATATGTGTGTGAGACGTTGCTATAGGATTCAATAATGATATAAAGCATAGCTTACCTAGAAATATTAAAAGGCGGAGGCGTAACTTCAAGCTCTTGGGCCCTGGTGCGAAAAGTGAATGGGGCCCCCCAGATACAATGCACCATTTACAATGCTGTACTTCTTATGTGCAGGGGGCTTTGGCCCCATCAGGCTGCTGGCCCGGTAGCGCTGCTAGCGCACCCCGTGCTACGCCCCTGTTAAAAGGCATTCATGTTTCATCAAATTGATAGATTCTTTATACAGCAGTTTTCCAATATACTTATTGCATCAATTCTTCAAGGTTATCAAGATCTCTGCTTGCTGTTATTTAATACGATGTGTAGCAGAAAAGAAGGGACTCTATTGATTGTGCAAAAGATAGAATGAAAACTGATATCCAAATTATTTTTTATTTCAAATAAAATCATGATACATGTACAGAGGTCCCTGAACATAAAACATTTATTGGTTCTGGGACGACCATTGTATGTTGAAACCATAACTCTATGGAAAACTGATTCTGAAGCCCCAAAATGTCAAACCATATAATGTAAAATGAAGATGAAAGAAAATGAAGCAGATGCTAATCCAGATAAAGGTTGTCCTTACATATAACACCAAAAAGAGCTGCTAGAAGCTGGAAATCACTTCCAATGTTGAGCACATGAGCTTTTTTGGGTTTTGTACTTTATACACAATGTACCAGAAAAAGAAAATAGGGCCCTTACCTGGGGCGATGTTTATGAACGGGGCTGCGTCTTTTCAGCCCGAGATGTAGCGCAGCCCTGTTTGCAATAGTTTAAAATGGCCCACGGCACTTTGCAATGCGCCCGATTTCGGGGGGCGAGCGGGAGGCGGGGTTCACTAGAACCGTACGAAGCTATAGATTTATAGCTTCGCAATGGCATTTCTAGGCGCATTACTGCTAGAACAGGTAGACCATTTTCAAAGTGGTTTAACTGAGCCAGAAATGTCGCCGTAGTGCTGGAATGCGCCTGATTTATGACCCTCAGTACACCGGGTTCATAAATCAGGCGCGTTCTATAATATTTATATGCGCAGAAAAATTGGCATTTAAACGCCAAAAATCATGCATGTCGCCCCTGGTGTCAATCCTGCACATGTAAAAGCAGTACAGGACATGTAGTATCACACTGTACTGTAGAGAGGCGCTACTAGACCACCAATTACTGCATGTACCTCACTAATACATGTAAGAGCAGTACAGAACATGTAGTACCGTACTGTACTGTAGAGAGGTGCTACTAAAACGCCAATCACTGCATGCACGTCACTAATATATGTAAGAACAGTACAGGACATGTAGCACCGCACTGTGTTATAGAGAGGCGCTACTAGATCAACAATCACTGCCTGCACTGCACTCATACATGTAAGAGCAATACAGGACATGTAGTACCAAACTGTACTGTAGAGAGGCACAACTAGACCACGAATCACTGCCTGCACTGTACTAATATATGTAAAAGCAGTACAGGACATGTAGTACCAAACTCTACTGTAGAGAGGCGCAACTAGACCACCAATCACTGTATGCACTACACTAGTTCAGAGATTTTACAAGTAAAATAGTCATGATAGTTGGTTGGTACTTCCATCAATCACATGAACTACAGATCAACAGTGTCTGTGACATTGTATGGTAAATGTGGTTTTAAGTTACAATGGCCCAGTAAAGACCATTATATCGTGAAAATATTGTATTCTGAGGCCATTGTAACTTGAGGGACCACTGTATTTTGTTACTGGGAATATAACTTTTATCAGCTAGGAAAACCTTTGTTAGAGGGAAAACTACACTGTTTACTTCTGGGGTTACTTCTGGGGACAACAATCAGTTCTGGTCATGTGATGCTGATTTATATAAGGAAAATTCTATCACTTTTTCTTTTACAAAAAAAATAAAATCAGAATAGTCCTAGGTTGCTGGTATTTTCTTTGTCTACAGACAAAAAATGTGTTGTGGCTGCCTAATTAGATGTTTTTACATAAGAGTTGTAGGTATGGCTCCCAAAATCTTGAGTGAGTGAGTGAGACTGTGTGGCTATATAGACAGAAAAACAATTAGGCCATGTTCACTCGGCTTATTTTGGGACGGATTTCAGTCCGTATTGCACGCCATACTGCACTCAATACAGCTAAAATCCGTTCCAGTCATTATGGTAATCCACATTCATAAAGAACTATGGATTCTGTCTCTTCTCCCCGCTCGCTGTATTTCGCGAGCGGGGAGAAGAGACATGCACATTATCCCGGCAGGATACGCGCCGTGGACAATGAACGTCTATGGGGCCGGCGAGGTGCCGGCCCCCGCTACACGGCACACGGCATAATGGCTGGCGAAATCCGTCCCCGCAGTGACGGTTCATGGAAAAAAAAAAGCTGTGTTTTGAAGGGGTTAAATTAAGCTCTTGGTTCAAGAGTCCAGAGTAGTGTTTCTCTCAAGATTCAGGTCAGGAAATGTTTGCATCCAGTCACCAGTCTTTTTTCCAGACAGGGAAAATGAAGTGCATCAATGTATGAACTCCCGAATCAAGAAATGATATAATTCCTTTTCCCATGCTTGCTCTCCTGATTACATAAAATTTTAACCTTTGTCTGGGAATACCTCTGATCCATCCAGTAAAGGACTTTTTTTGGGCAGGGTTTTTACTTCTAAGTTTGCAGGAGTCTCCTGAATGAAAAGGAAAGGTTAGTAAAGATGCAATTTATTGCGCCATTTTCCCACAATCAGACCTAACACAAATTTAGAGTCCAACAATAGTGGAGAAGCTGAGACTGTTATCTGCCCTAACCACATCAGAATCACTAGCTGCAACCAGGACTTTCACATGGCATATTATTAAAGTGTAGTATATGCCTCCTATACTTTACCCTACATGTCAGTTCTTTTCAGGCAGATAAGTGCAAAAATAAGTGCGCATTTCAACCTGTATTTCAGCAGGAAATACAAAAATACGCATAAAATCCTTGTGCCTCCAAGTGACAACCGCCATGCATATTACACTTGTTCATATATTTTCTTTAACCATCAAATTTGAAATCTCTCTTGCAGTGTTCATTGAAATGGACAATGGGTAGAGATGGGCGAATTTCTCAAAAATTAGATTCGGTCACTTCGCCGAATTTTCCGACAAAATTTGTTTCGTTCCGAATTACTTCGGCACGAATCGCATTAAAAAGCAGCTATTTCCAGGCTGCACAGAGCCTGCAGGGTGCTGTAGAACGTTGTGCCATGCTTAAATATGCAGAGGGAGCTTGGTTTGGTTTTCATACAATGTTGTGTTTTAGTATGACACGCAGATGACTGCCGCCGCTCTTAGAATCGCTTCACTATAAAATTCCCTGGGCACTTAAGAGGGCAAAACTGACCAAAAAACTCAAGCGGGAATGTGCCTGATAAAGTCATGCCAGCGAAAGCTGGAAAAAAACAAGCTGAGAGCTCAGGTGGCAACATTAGTGACAGAGTGTGGAGGTGACGGCGGCAGCCAGCAGCATGAGGTCAGGCAGTGGCAAAATGACATTCTGGTGGGGGAAAAACACGAGGAAGCCACAGAGGGTCACAAGGACGGAGAGCGGAGGCCCAAGTGGCAGCAGTATGAGGTCAGGCAGTGGCACAATGACATTCTGGAGGTGGCAAAACAGGAGGAAGCCACAGAGTGGCACAAGAAACACCGTGTGGAGGTCACGACAGCAGCAGCATGAGAACAGGCACTGGCACAATGACTTCTGGAGGCGGAAAAACAGTATTAGGCCACAGAGTGGCACAATCACACAGTGTGGAGGTCAAGGCAGCAGTATGAGATCAGGCAGTGGCACAATGACATTCTGGAGGCGGCTAAAAGTATTAGGCCACAGAGGGGCACAATCACACAGTGTGGAGGTCACGGCGGCAGCAGTATGAGATCAGGCAGTGGCACAATGACATTCTGGAGGCGGCAAAACAGTATTAGGGCCACGAGTGGCACAATCACACAGGTGGAGGTCAGGGCGGCGCAGTATGAGGTCAGGCAGTGGCACAATGACATTCTGGAGGCGGCAAAACAGTATTAGGCCACAGAGTGGCACAATGATACAGTGTGGAGGTCACAACAGCAGCAGATGAGATCAGGCAGTGGCACAATGACATTCTGGAGGGGGCCCAAAAACAGTATTAGGCCACAGAGTGGCACAATGATACAGTGTGGAGGTCACGACAGCAGCAGCATGAGATCAGGCAGTGGCACAATGACATTCTGGAGGCGGCAAAACAGTATTAGGCCACAGAGTGGCACAATCACACAGTGGGGAGGTCACGACAGCAGCAGCATGAGATCAGGCAGTGGCAAAATGACATTCTGGAGGTGGCAAAACAGGAGGAAGCCACAGAGTGGCACAATGACTGAGAGCGGAGGTCACGGCGGCAGCAGCATGAGGTCAGGCAGTAGCAAAATGACACAGTGTGGAGGACATGGCAGCAGCCACAGCAGCAGCATGAGGTCAGACAGTGGCACAATGACACAGTGTGGATGTACCGGCAACAGCAACAGCAGAAAGCGCATGAGGTCATAGAGTGGCACACTGACAGGGTGTTGGGGTGGGTGGCAATGACAGGCCCTGGTAAAGACGGTGGTTGGCAGATGGGGGAAACTGTCAGCTGATGTGTGGCATCAGGCGGGTGGCGGCATCGGAATAGTGGCTGAGGCAGGTAGTTTGAACCAAGACTGACGCCTAAGGCATTGGTGTGTGGAAATCCTGGCCGATCCACGCCAGATTCATCTTGACAAAGGTCAGTCGATCCCCCATTTCCCGTGGGAAAAGCGGGTTCTCCTTGGGATAACGAGGGCCCCCCGCCGCAACTGAACACCCGCTCTGATCCCACACTACTGGCGGGCAGGACAGCTTCTCCACTGCAAATCGGCAAGTTGCACCACACATCCATGTGGTTGCCCAGTAGTCCAGCGGATCTTCTAAATGAGGTGGGCAGAGTGTTTGTCCAAGTAGGCCACAAGCTGTTGGTTCAGGGACTGCTCCAGGTGCTGATGCTGCTGCTGGCAACTGCCCTCCTAAACTGGGCGGGTGAAGGAAGCTGCTCATCAGTGACTCCAGACTTAGGTTACTATGATGGAGCTGGTACTGCTCCTACCCCCCCACCGTCCCCAGCAGCGCGGCAGTAGTACATGAGCGCTGAGGAAACCCCCGGTCAGCCCTGTCAGAGGAGGGACGATGCCGCACATAGGCAGCAGCCAACTGATTACGGAGGATTTCCCTATTAGTATTTGGTTTGTCTTCCCTCTCAATAGCGGGGAAAAAAGGCTCCCATTTTGGACCGGTAGCGAGGGTCCAATAGGGTGGAGAGCCAGAAGTCATCCCTCTGCCGGATGCTGACTATTCGGCTGTTACTAGCCAGGCAAATAAGCATGCTGCGGGCCATCTGCACAAGTGACTCCGAGGAGCTCCATACCTCCATTTCCACTGTATACTGCCACGGTGCTTGGGAGTCCTCTGCCTCGTCTTCCTCATCTCCATCCACCTCCTCCAGCTGCTCCTGCTCCTCCTCTCTTGTCACCTGGGTAGAAAATCCACTCATTTCACCAGACATGCTTCTGCTCCAATGTTTTCCTCTCCTCCATTTCAGTCCCCACCGGACTCATGTGGCCACGAGATGTAGTCGCCACGTCTCCAGTCCCTGCCCAGACAGATTTTTCAGCATCTGTTCCAGGACTAAAAGCAGTGGAATGATGTTATTCATCCCTTTAGTCCTGGCGACTGACAAATAACGTCGCCTCCTCGAATGGCCTCAACAAACGGCGGGTTTGTCACGCATGAGCTGCCACTGGCTGACTTCAAAGTTACACAGGGGAGTACTTCTGTCGGCCTGGATCATCACTAAATCGTTCATGGCCTTTCTCTGTGCATACAGGCGGTCCATCCTGTGCAGGCTGGAATTCCAGCGGGTTGGGGGAAACATCGCATATCAGAGTGTGTTGGGAGAGGCGTTCTGCCGCGCAACTCGAGGAGGGTGTTCCTGGCTTTGTACGAATGGATAAAGTGCATGCACAGTTTTCTGGCCATTTTCAAAATGTGCTGAAGTTCTGTGGAAGACTTCAAGAACCTATCCACAACCAGATTGAACACGTGCGCCATGCATGGCTCTTGGAGCATCCCTCCTCGGTGGAGCGCGGATCCCATGTTCCTCCCATTGTCAATCACCATGGTTCCGATTTGAAAGTTGGCGCGGAGAAAGCCACACATCGATTTCTTGCTGCATGACGCGGAGCAGTTCCTCCCCTGTGTGACTTCGTTCGCCGAGGCAACCCAGGTGTAGAACTGCGTGACCCCGCTGTGCCCTACACATGTGGTATGATGGAGCAGTACTTGTGGTGGCTGCTTTGGGGGTGGTGGTGGTGGTGAAGGAGGAGGAGGCGGACATTGGCGCAGGTGCAGCAGTTTGACAATGTGGGAGGAGAAAGCGGCGTCTCCTGACCAGTTGTGGTGTGCTGGGCTGGAAGCACATTCACCCAGTGGGGCCGTAAAGGACATGTACTGGCCCTGACCATAGTTACGCTCCAGACGTCCGCGCTGCCGTGCCCCTTTGGGAAAACAAACTGATAAGCTCAAGGACTGACCCACCTTCTGTTCTACATATTTATGAAGTGCGGGTTTACTGCCTTTTTGGAAAAGAAATTACGGCTTGGAACCCCTCCATCTGGCTCGGCACAAGCCATTAGTTCTCTGAAAGGTGGGAGAGTCACCATTTTTGGAAGGGAGGGACTGCAGTACCAACAACTTGGACAGGAGCACGGTCAGCTGCTGACCTTAGGATGGTTGGATGCATACTGTTGTCTCTTTGCAATCGCCCCGCTGAACGACTGCTTGCACCATTAGTAGCGAGGAGCAGGAGCATCTGGAACTGGAGATGATGTCAAAAGAGAAAAAGCTCACTTCTGCAGAGGTGGTGGAGCCTTGACTGGGTGCAATGGCATGCATGCCCTGAGCGCTGCTGCTGCTGCTGTTGCTGCGGCGGCAGGATGGACCCCCACATCTGAGCCACGTTTCTCCCAGGCCACCGGATGGTGACGCTGCATGTGTTACGCATGGCCGTGGTGCCAACGTTAGCTCCCTGGCCACGCTTCACTTTCTGCCCACAGATTCTACTATACCATATTCGGCTCCTCCCGGGGTTTAGCAAAGAACTGCCACACCCCCGAGTATCGGATTTTACCGCCCAAAGCTCCGCCCCTGAGTGACTACTGCCGCCGCTGCCTCGCTGAGCCCCTGTCCTGCTACTTTCTTGGAACCTGCGAAGCGGTTCTTTTACCCCGTGGCCGCTTGGCTCCCGACCTCACACTGCTGCTATCTGTGACTCACGGCCACACAACCACTTGCTGGCTGCGCTGCTGCCTGACGCGTAAGCTGACGCCCTCTTCTCCTGACGATGATGAAGCCCTTGCCTCACCCGGCTCCCAAGTGCGGTTGGCTACATCATCATCTATTTGGTTTCATCGTCACTGCTGTCCTCTCCCCCGGTTTGGTATGCCGAGGCTGACCTCTCACAAATGAAACCCCCCATGCCACTCTCCACATTATACTTTGCCCCCTACTGCAAAGCAGGGGATATTGGCCCCATTTCTTCGCTGCCAAGAAGCTGCTGACTGCCCTCCTAAATTGTTCATCCTCGCTATATAGTGGCGCTGAGCCCAGACCACATAGTAGATCTCGGCTGAGGGAACCCGGGTGGGGCAGAGGCGGGCTGAGGACAGGTGAGGGCCGGTGACCTGCTCCCGGGCCATGCCAACTAATGGTTGTGTTGAGGTTCCCACCGATCTTGGGGTGGGGTTGTTGATGTCATCTGGGAGGAAGAGGATTTACCTAGTCAACCAATCAAGAAAACCCTTGGGTTGCTGAACAACCACGGCCGCTAGATGACAGCGGCAGTTTTTGGCCTCACGAGTGACCCTGCTGCGACGTCCCCTTGCTGTGCTGCGACCTGGGCCTGTTCCAGGAATGTTTGTGCCCCTGCCTCTCGCAGGTGCAGGCCTGCCCCTCTCTGTCTGACATACTGTTTGTTCTAAAATGTACAGACACTGTTTGTGATTGATATCTGTATATGATAAATATCACCCTGTTTTTGACTCCAAAAGAACCCAGTGACAAGCTTGGGTACCGTGGATATAAATTGCGCTCCACAAATGGCCAGGAAAAATTTAATTGTTTTTGTCGTTTAAAAAACACTGTGTGTTTTACTAAATGTAAAAGCACAAACAGGCTTAATTAACCTTCGGACATGAATTAGGCTACAGGAAAAATGTATATATTTTGGCGTAGAAAACACGGTTTATTTTTGTCAGCACACCAGCAAAACAACGTTAATTTTAAACCCCTTTGGGTGTAAATTGCGCCAAAGAATTGAGCCCCACAAACTAGTAGCTTTTTAGGTGTTTTCAATTGCGTTGTTTTCTACGCCACACAACAAGAGATACAGTTGTAATTAACCTTTGCTTGTGAATTAGGTACAGAAAAAATGTATATATATTTGGCGTTGAAAAACACGGTTTATTTTTGTCAGCACACCAGCAAAACAACGCTTAATTAACCCTTGGATGTAAATTGCGCCAAAGAATTGAGCCCCACAAACTAGTAGCTTTGTAGCGTGTTACAATTGCGTGTTTTCTACGCCACACAACAAGAGATACAGTTTTAATTAACCTTTGCTTGTGAATTAGGCTACAGGAAAAATTTATATATTTTGGCGTTGAAAAAGACGGGTTTCTTGGGGTCAGCACACCAGCAAAACAACGCTTAATTAACCCCTGGATGTAAATTGCGCCAAAGATTTGAGCCGCACAACTAGTAGCTTTGTAGCGTGTTACAATTGCGTGTTTTCTACGCCAATACAACAAGAGATACAGTTGTAATTAAACCCTTTTCTTGTGAATTATGCTACAGGAAAAATTTATATATTTTTTGGGGTTGAAAAAGACGGTTTCTTGGGGTCAGCACACCAGCAAAACAACGCTTAATTAACCCCTGGATGTAAATGTCGCCAAAGAATTGAGACGCCACAAACTAGTAGCTTTGTACGTGTTACAATTGCGTGTTTTCTACCCACACAACAAGGATACAGTTGTAATTAACCTTTGCTTGTGAATTAGGCTACAGGAAAAATTTATATATTTTGGCGTTGAAAAAAGACGGTTTTTTTTGTCAGCACACCAGCAAAACAACGCTTAATTAACCCCTGGATGTAAATTGCGCCAAAGAATTGAGCCCCCCAAACTAGTAGCTCTGTAGAGTGTTCCAATTGCGTATTTTCTACACCACCCAACTAGAGTTAGAGTTGTATTTATCCTTTTCTTGTGTATTATTCTACAGGATTAAGTTTTTTTTTTTGGCGTTGAAAAAGACGGTTTCTTGGGGTCAGCACACCAGCAAAAACAACGCTTAATTAATCCCTGGATGAAAATTGCGCCATCGAATTGAGCCCCCCATTATAGTAGCTTTTTATCGTGTTACAATTGCGTGTTTTCTACGCCCAACAAAAAGAGATACAGTTGTAAATTTAAACCCTTTTCTTGTGAATTAGGCTACATGAAAAATTTATATATTTTGGCGTTGAAAAAAAGACGGTTTATTTTTGTCAGCACACCAGCAAAACAACGCTTAATTAACCCCTGGATGTAAATTGCGGCAAAGAATTGAGCCCCACAAAATAGTAGCTTTGTAGCGTGTTACAATTGCGTGTTTTCTACGCCACACAACAAGAGATTTCAGTTTTAAATTTAAACCCTTTGCTTGTGAATTAGGTACAGGAAAAATTTTATATATTTTGGCTTTGAAAAAGACGGTTTCTTGGGGTCAGCACACCAGCAAAACAACGCTTAATTAACCCCTGGATGTAAATTGCGCAATAGAATTGAGCAGCCCAAAAATGAAGTGGGTTATTTGTATTGTAAAAACGCTGTTTCTTTAAATGAATACAACAGGAACTTGCTTAGATCCCACTTGGATATTGAATGTATATGCAGCTGCAGTGGACGCACACTGGATTTCAGATCCAATACCCCAAAAAATTAGAAATAGAACATTAAGAGAACAGTCTCTGAGACAAGCTGAGACACCCACAAAAATCGCTATATAAAAATCATTCTTCAGTAAGAGCTATCAGCCGCGGCAGCACCTTCCCTAATCAGTACAGTGAGAGGAGTGTGAGCTTCCGGCGTCGCGCCCGGACTTATATAGTGCGGTGACGTCACAGAATCCCGCCGGTCTCTGATTGGCTTCACCTCTGCACATGTCATGCAGGCTATGCCCTTCTTCCTCCCAGAGTGCTTTGCCCCATGTAGCGCCATGTGCTCGCAGCCTTTTATCAATCAAAAGCACACTTCGTTCACCGAAGTACCCCAAGTTCGACTTCGTTCCGAACCGAAGTTTTCCTGAAATTCTAAACGAATTCCACTTCGTTAGAATCGATTCGCCCATCTCTAACAATGGGCCATAGCCACCAATCAGAGCTCAGCTTTTATTTTACCAGAGCACTATATGAAATGAAAGCTGAGCTCTGATTGGTTGATATGGGCAACAATGACCGTCTTACTGCTTGACAGCTTTTATACGTAGGGCCCTACGTGTTTGCATTTTTTTATTGTTCCATGTCTTCATGTGAGGTGGTCACCAGCAGGCTATATGATCACAACCCATTGCGGAGAAAAGCTGTCCCCCCTCCCCCCCGGCCACAAAACCGAACAAATACTGGCCGTGGGAACTGGCGGGTATTTGTCCTCTGCAGTGGGGACGCAGCCTAAGTGTGACAAAGTTAGAAAAAGGGAAGGAAAAAGCATTATCACCTGTTTACTCTTTTATATTAAGGGTGAGTTCACACGGTGTCTTCAAGGCATATAGCAATGCATACTATGTGAACCACAACAAGCCAGAGTGTACTTCTAAAATGCTCTGTGCTGGCACCCATTGGCTTTCACTTCTTTCTCCCAGCGCGCAATACGCATCGGGGAAAACAGCAGGTAATCATAGCTCTCAATGAGATCTATGAATGACCATATTTGCGGCCCGTACTTCAGACATATGGCCCGGAAATACGGCCCGCAAGGACGCTGTGTGAACATACCCTAAGGGAGATTTACCCAAACTAGTACAGTCTTTAAGTGGAATAGTCGATCATCATAACAGCCAATTAGATTCCAGATCTTATTTCGTGATTTTAGCAGATACTTTTCTTCGCTTTGATAGAGCTAACCAAAATGTATGCAGCTGTTGATTAATGTGAAGCTTTGACACTATTTCAAGTCTAACATCATAAAGTGAAAAATATCACCTAATGAACAGTGCATTAATTATGTAGCTATTATTCAGAGTCAAAGTGAAGTATTCTGTCTGCTGATACCAACAAAAACTTATGATAACACCCAAAAATAATACCACAGCTGTTTAAATTCACCGATATCACAAACTTTGTTGGTGGATTATTATACATTTGGCCTATATTGAGAGTTGTAGGTACATGATCTACATGTCATATTTAGAGTTATAACGAGTCCGATTTTAGTACATGTTGACTCATTACAACTGTAATATTATTAGAATACTCAGCTTCCAATTTGCGGAATACTTTGTTAAATGTGTGATCAGGAAGATTAAACCCATAATTACAATAATAAGATCGTTGGAGCATTTCTGTGTTTGAATAGAGGAATAGGGAAGTTACACTTTTAGTTAGTGGGTAGTGATGAGCGATTGTGTCAACTATTGTCATCGGATCGATAGCCGATATCGGCAAATATCATGCCGATAGCCGATAATAGATTATCGCCGATGACCATTAAAGTCTATGGGAGAGGAACAACAGCTTCATTCTTACACCCAAACAGGGCTGGAGAAGCTGGAATTAACATCCACAACAGTAAACTGGATACGTGCTACATCTTAGGCAAGACAATTAGGCAACAAGAGTCACAGAAAAAAAGTCACAGACTATTCACTATCCCTGTCTTGTACCACAGCATGACCCTTAAACCTGCATGACCCACAAATTAAAAAGTGCCAGAAGACAGTATGATTTGAACCATCATTTAACTTGAACTGGACATTGACTAACCCGTAAACCTGTCTGACCCACAGATTAAAAACTGCTGGAAGAAAGGAGTCTTTGAACCACCATTTTATTTGAATGGACATTGATATCCTGGCCTGGCCCCCAGCTTGCGGGTTTTGCATTAACCACTGAAGACAGATTAGCAATGTTTTTGTTACTGGGATTCACAGGGCCCCAGACCGCGATGACAGGCTGACGGCCCTGAAAACCGACGATCGCTGGCTTGCATGTTGTCGCCAGCACTGGAAGAGCCCTTCTCTCGTACCTCTGCCTCCATGCCCTACACCCTCTTTGCTCGCTTACCACCTGCGGTTCGCTCCATGTTCAGAAATATAAAAATTTAAAAGGTATGGAAGGAGTTTTTGACAGTCTCTTATTAAAAGGGACGGCAATTCACAGCTATTCTTAAATCCCTCTAATTTCCAACAGCCAATAGGATAAGAAACAGAATTGTTTCTACCCAAATATCTGTGAAATGCGGTCTGGGGGGAAGAACCGTAACACAAAACCAATAGTGTTCTTCCTTCAGTTCCTGAGATTTACAACTGCCCAGTAGGAACTAGCAGTTGATAGTTTTCAACAAACTATCGTTACAAATGCACGATTAGCGCCAAACTGAGACGCCTGAGTTTAAATAGAAGTATTGAAAAGTTATATGGATTAATATGGCGGGCCTTTGCAACCACTGAAAGGCGTAACTTTCATGTCTGGTTGCCCACTTTCGTCCGCAGAAGGAAGTGGGGGAAAAAAGCCATCTTGGTAACCCCTCTAATGCATTGCATCTGCAATGCATTAGACTGTATTGACAATTGCGCACCTAGTGGTGAAGTACCCTAGGTGGGCCCCAATGTTAAAGTAAAAAAAATAAATAAATAAAGTTTTACAGTACAAAAATAAGTATTAAAAGTTCAAATCACCCCCTTTCCCCCTTTTACAAATAAAAAACAATAAAATAATAAAAAGTTACACATATTTGGTATTGCCGCGTCGAAAAAGTCCGATCTATAAAAAATTTTAACATCATTTTATCCATGCGCTGAACACGTAGAAGAAAAAAATTCCAAACGCCAAAAAATTTCATTTTTTTTTATCATTTTATGTCACTTAAAAAAGGAAAAAAAGTGATCAAAAAAGTCGCATCCATTCCAAATGCTAGCGATAAAAAATTACACTTCAGCACCGCAAAAAATGCACCTCACTGACGTCCGTAGGTGTTAGTACAAAAAAGTTATTGGTCGCACAACTGGCGCCGCGGCGCAAATTTAAAAATAGAAAAAGTTTGGAATTTTTTTACGGTACCAAAACATAATGGAAACCCTACATTGTTTATATTGCCGGATGCGTATCAACCTTTTAGAATACAGAAACAATTGTATTGACGTAGATTGAACGCCTTAAAAGCAAAACCCCGCAAACATTCAAAATACGTTTTTTTCACAATTTGTCCCACTTGGAATTTTTTGCGGTTTCCCTGTATATTCTATAGTATAGTGAATAACACCATTAGAAAGTACAACTTGTCCCGCAAAATAAAAGCCCTCATGTGTCTATGTAGGTGGAAAAATAAAAAATTTATGGCTCTGGAAAGGCGAGGAGGGAAAAACGAACGTGTCAACAAAAAAAAACGCCGGGTCCTTAAGGGGTTAAGATACCTTTTTCACAGTACTCAGACAGATACCTCCAATGCAGTCAGTGATATGGATGAAATGGGTGAGACCTAGTGGCTCTCTTCACTGGGAAAAAGAGGGGTCCTAAACATGGGACTGGCTTCTGGAAGTCAAATTTTTTTATTTTTACCTGGCTACACAAAGGCTTAAATTTTTCTAGAATAAGCTGTATTTTTTTTGCTTGTAGCAATATGTAGCAATTCCACCATTTTTTCTATATATTGTATTTTGCAATGCCTGCCAAGTAGCATAAAAAGCTGCATCTTTATTCTGCGGGTCAGGACAATTACAGTTTGTTTGTTTTTTTTTAAAAAAGGAGGAAAAAGGTTTTGTGTTGCCACGTTCCATTAGAGACCACACATCAGACTCCTAGAGTGAGTTGCAAAAGAATTCATGCTGTTTTTTCCTCATTTTTAAACATTACAGCCAGAAAATGCAATGTATTTTATGTGATAGAGCAATACAATGTAACTAGCTTTTATGAAGTGTAAAGAAAATGATATGCACTTTTCCAAATTTTTTCTAATTAAATAACTGAAAAGTGTTGCGTGCATATGATACCCCTAAATTAAATAAAGTGTGATCAATTGCCTTTAGAAGTCACCTAATTAGTTTATATAGTATATATGTATGTAATTTATTCTCATTTTAACTACAGCCGTGTTGTGAAGGCCTCAGAGGTTTGTTAAGGTGCTTTCACACAGTGCAGTTTTGGTACAGTTTTACCAGCGCTCCAATTAAATTGACTTTATTACCATCAAGCTATTTACACTTATCTAAACTGTTTGGAAAGTGAGTAATCAATTAGTGAGTTTGTATCCACAAGACGTCAAACACAGTAACTGATCACCTTTATGAACAGTTTAGACAACGGAAAGAAGCTTGCCGGTGATAAAGGCAGTTTAATTGGAGCTCAGTTAAAACTCCAACAAAACTGCGTTGTGTATGGAAGCACCCTTAGAGAACATTAGTTAACTAATAACAGAAATTATAATAAAACTTAACTTTTAATGTGTCAATTAATAATTTAAGCAAAATAGGTAAAAACAAAAAAGACACCACAAGTGACCCCTATAATTTATCCCTAAACTATACAGTAGAAAGAGGCGGAAAAGAATATAAATATGCCCCTACCTAACAAGAAACGGGGTAACCGTCCCCATAAGGGCGACTCCAACCCAGATTGGAGAGACTAACTTGGCTGACAGGTAACGCCTTTAAGCATTTGTCTCCCTGATGAACTCAGAAAATTCTAGGGGAAACACATTGTAGCTTAATAGTTTGGCAAAAATTCTATAATATTCTGCTTGCAAATCATATTATATGGAATCCTCTTTTCATTACGAGGTTCTTATCTGTGTCAGGTTGCTTTGCTTATTCCTGTGTGAAAACTCCTATCTTGCCTAATTGTGGATCCATGGAAATGGTAGAGTCTCTCCAAAAGGGACAGGTTCAGGGTTGGAGTTGCCCATATAGAGGCGGTTACTTCATTTCTTGTTAGCTGGGGGCATATTTATATTCTTTCTCCCTCTTTCTACTATTTAGTTTAGGGATAAATTATAGGGGTCACTTGTGGTGTCTTTTTGTTATTACCTATTTTGCTTAAATTAATAATTGACCTATTAAAAGTTAAGTTTTATTATCATTTTTGGTAGATGCTCCAATACTGTTCTTTAGTCTATGGTCTGGAGATCTTTTGTACTGCTTAATTAAAAGGATTGGGTTCCCTTTTTGATGACTTACTCAAGTTGTTAGTTTTTAATTAATAACAGCATGAAAACCAATGAACACACCAGATAGCTCAGGGATAAAGTTGTGGCAATGTGTACTGTAGGGTAAGGTTTTAAAAAAATAGCCCAAGCTCTAAACATCTCATGGAGCACTGTTCAATCTGTAATTCTAACCTACCAAGACTTAGCTCCCCACCTAAACTGACAGCTCAGACAAGGAGAGCACCAATTAGAGAAGCAGCCAAGAGGCCCAGGGTCACTCTTGTAGAGCTGCAGAGATCCAAAGCTCATATGGCAGAATCTGTCCACAGGACAACTATTAGTAGTGTACGCCACAAATCTGGCTTTTATTAAATGAAAGAAAGAAGAAAGTCATTTTTTTTAAATCAAGCCATAAAATGTCCCATTTGCAGTTTGCAAAAAGCTATTTAGGGGACACAGCAAGCATGTGGAGGAAGGTGCCCTATCCTGATGAGACCTAAATGTCAAGCGCTATTTGTGCAGGAAAGCCAACACTGCACTTTTCCCTGAAAACACCATCCCCACTCTGAAATATGTTGGTGGCAGCATCATGCTGTGGGGAGGCTTTGCTTTGGACTGGGAGCTGGTCAGAGTTGATGGGAAGATGGATGGAGGATAACCTGTCAGAGGCTGTGGCATAGGTTCACCTTCCAGCAGGACAATAACCCTAAACACACAGCCAAAGCTGCAATGGAAGGGTTTAAATCAAAGCAGATTCATTTGTTAAAATGGCCCAGTCAAACTATGTGGCAGGACTTGGAAATTGCTGTTCACAAACATTTGCCAACCTATCTGACTTAGCTAGAGTTATTCTGCAAAAAAGAATGGGCTAAAATTCCAGCCTCTAGATGTGCAAAGCTGGTAGAGACATGCCCAACAGACTGCAGCTATCATTACAAATAAAAGTGGTCCTACAAAGTATTGACTCAGGGGGCTGAATACATATGTCCACTACACTATTCAGTTTTTCTATTTGCAAAACTTTGGAAAAGCATATATCATTTTCTTTACACTTCACAAATACTTGCTACATTTAAGTTTGTGGCTGTAATATTTAAAAATGAGGAACAGTTCAAGGGTTAGGAATACTTTTTCACCCCAATGTAAATAAAGATATAGACTTCTTTAAACAGAAACCAGACCCCCTATCTATACAGATCCCAGGCCAAATCTATCCTGTATACAAACCCTCTATGTTTCCATACCTTAGTCCGACCCCCGTTTGTTCAAAGATTCACCCGTTTTATAAACCTCACACCAGATACCAGGCACCACTTTTACACACCTCAGGCCAAAGGGTCATCTTACCACATCTCCTTATTTCTGCACTTCTCTCTGGTTTGGATTGCCGCTGCAGATAACATCCTGATGCAGTTTTCTACTCCCAGCCAGGAGCAGAGGTAAGAAACAAGGGTGAGGTGAGCACATGATGTGCCCACAAAGGTAGGATTAAATTTGCTTAAAAAAGGATCCATTTCTGGGGAAATTGGGTTTCTGATACGGTCACCATTTTGTGTTAAAGTTTTCCAAGACATTTGAAAACCATATATGCAGAAATACAAATTGCACACTAGCTAGGGCTGGAATCTTTTGGGAAAACTGGCTGACAATCAATAATGTCACTACAGCTTCAATGGGAGTGTCCACCCAGCTTTACCCGACTCTTGGATGCCAGAATTGCAGAGATATGCCTACAGATTAGCCCAAACTGAACTGATACACAATTAGGAATAAGCAGCTTACAGACACCTAGAAAACGTGCACACCAGCCATTGTGCATAACACAGAGCTGTGTACTAGGCCCCTGAGGTACATGACTTCAAGAATTGAAGGAGATGAGGTTGCAGCAAAACCCATCTCCATGACTAGAAGTGAGGCTGATCTAGTCCAAAATAGTTAGATGGGAAAGGTAGTGGATTGATCCAAGGTGTTCGACTTGAGACACACTGTTGGAGGAGATCCTATTTTTGTCTGCTATACATCCCTAAGAAGAAGAGCGTAAGCTGTACTGGCAGGTTCTGTGCCATCTACTGTGCATCATATTTGTCGTCGACCATACTGACTGATGTGTGAAAGAGACTTCTATAGCTCAAGCTACTGTTGTAGCTCCATATGGAAAGTCAGCAGGACCATACGTCACTGCATATGGTTCTTGTTCATTAAGGTCAGTATCAGCGACAGGACTAATGACACCAGTCAAGGCGATAATGGAGTAGGACTGGGTTAGGAATCTCACAAATCCCTGGTTCTATGATCTGGCTATGATTTCCATTAACAGACAAGAAAGAAAGAACTTTCTGAATTACACTGTCCTGGGGAAATTCTCTTCTGGGACTCCAAGCGATCTCTTATTTTTCATGGGTTGTGGATTTTAAGCAATCTCCTCCTGAAATACATCTTTCTCCGTGTAATATGGTGCACACTTAATATCTAGGCCTACAAACAAATGGGGATCTAACGCCCTTCAGGTTACAATGTATGGTCTGAAATACCTCAGGATTCACAGGAAATTCTCTAGATGACAACTCGTATAGCTACACAGGATATTGTTCCCGAAGCTTTAGAATGGCATGTAAAGCATTTCTCTTCAGGATGTCTAGCTCTCCAGATATCAATCCAGCTAAGCTCTGACATCATGTTCTTCAGAGTGGGATTAGATCTTATTTCTGAGATCGTTTTAAGAGTCCTCTTAAACATTCATTCACTACAAAGTTAAAATCTCATGTGGTTAAAATTGATCATGCAGGTTCCCAACTCCCTAGCCATTAGTGTAAAAAGGAGGAGGAATATAAAAAAATGGTTACATATGCATAAAACTAATAAAACATCCATGTAGAAAAACATATCTTTCTCTTAAATGTAAGGAAATATTTCAACCATTCAAATATTTTAATTTTAGTTTACGATGAAAAAATAAACTAACATATTTACCTGCAAATTGTAATGAAAAGTAAAATTGAAGAAAATGACGTCCATGATCTAGAAAATAGTTTACAGATATCAGAAGAGGGGTGTCGTGAAAGCAAATGACAGCAGGTAGGTAATTAAAGTTTTGTTTCTTTTCATTTATTACCTTTAGTATTTCATGACAGTACCTTTATCATATAACACTATCCTCAGAAATTATTTATGGCTATGGGGAAGGTAACCCCCAAACTTACAACCTCCTTACAAGTAAGAGCTTCTATCCCGCCACCCCGTCCTTTCTATCGATAGCAAAAATATTCAAGTACAATCTGAAAATGATGAAATTTATAATATTTTTTTCTCACACATTCATCAACCTATGCCAGATCTCACCATCATCCATAAGCCAAAATTGGTGTCTTATATGGAAAAGCCGTCTATAGGTCCCCTCAAGTAATAGGCCTGGGTGCATCTTTGACCTCTACACCCTCTATCACTACTCCCTTGCTGATTTGCACTATCCAGAATCTTGTATATTAAGTAAAATCTTGACACAGAACATTCATCCTGCTTACTTTTGCTCTTAGGGCCACATGTATGAAAACTATGTAGGTCTAAGACTTTCTTTGTTGCCCCCAGGAACCAATCAGAGCTTCCCTTTCATTTTTACAGTGCACTATGTGAAATGAAAGGGAAGCTCTGATACGTTGCTAAGGGCAACAAAGAAAGTCTAAGATCTAGATAGTTTTCGTGCATGTCCTCCTCAGTTTTTTAATTTTCACTGCTGATCATAAAAAATTAAAGGGATATTACCATTACTTAAAGGGGTTTTGCCACAATCTCATTTCATACCTCCTGTATCCAGCTCTTCAGCTCTGTGTGCTCAGAAGGAGGCGTGTGTGATTTGTTTGAATTGCATATCATGTGAGCCAGCAGGATGATACCTTTCCTTTCTGTAGTCAAAGAAAGGTCTGTTTTTATAAAGCATTGTGAGTAGCTGAGAGGTAAAGTTTTTGCCTCCAGACACAAGGGTCCTAGGTTCAAATCCCTGCAGGAACCAGACCTGTGTTTTTTTTCTCTTTATCAATGCACAAACATCATTGAGGTTTCTTTTTTATTTATTTGCACTGTTTGACTAATTACTAAGGAGTACAGAGAACGGGAGTAGAATGACAGCACCTGGGGTTTGAACACTCAGTAACGGAGAAGTGATATCTGAGCATGTCTGACCAGGGCTGAGAGCTCCTCAGTCCTGGTCATATACCCTGGAGACGAGCTGTAAACATTGGATCACTAAAGGAGCAGCTAAAACACAAACGGTGCAGAATTTTTAATAATAATGAATGGTGAAAATGTTTGTTATTTAATTTACAAGCTTCCCACGTCAATTTTACTTCGTGGCAAAACCCCTTTAACTTCAGGTTTATGGCTGGCTCATTGAGAGCCATAGAGAATGGAGAGGTGGCTGTGCTCATGCATTGATTTCTATGGGAGTTCTGAATATGGCCAAGCACACATTACTTTATTTGGAACTACCATAGAAGAGAATGAAGAGAACCATGCAAGCACGGCCACGTCTCCACTCTCTGCGGCCAGCAGCAAGCCAGCATTGACCCATAAGTTAAGTGAAATACCCCTTTAATTTGTTGCATTTTACATAACAAGCAAAATTCTGTTTTAAGATTCTCAGTCTGGATATTAAGTAATGGGAATAACCCTTTAAGGACTAAAGTTTAACTTACAAATGAATTTTAAATTGGATTTGTGGAGAAAAACATAGTTTTTTTCATAATCGCAATTTATTTTCTCCAATTTACTGTCTCAGCTGGCAATAGATGACCTGGTGACTTTTACATGTTTCAGTTTATTACTAATGATGTATAGTTCCTTGTAAGGGTCCAAGTGACATTGGAATATGTTCACATTTACTATTTTGGAAGCAATTGCAAAGCAATTTAATGACAGCTGTCTTGTAATCCCTTTCCAGTGTATTCCGGGTGCGTTGTCAGCTGGGGCACCTGACTACCTCGGCATCCATTAATGATAATGGAGCTCAGGTAAAGAGAACAATGAGTGAATAATGACCCTATTCTAATGTAAATCTAATGCAATAATCGTCTGCAACAATGTGACTGGATATTTACTGTATGAATTATTTGTTAACTGCCAGACTTTATTTTGGCATATGCAAGGAGAATAATTAGGTGTAAATGAGTCAGCCAGAACACATTAATGAACCCAAGGCAACAGCGAAGGCGAACTTTTGAACTGTTACATTTCTGCCCTAAATGAGATGAATTATGAACCAATTTTGGCATAATGCTCTCAGTTCGTTAAGTAGCTATTATATTACTTATTTTACTTGAATTAGTCTAAAAAGGCATGCCATTAATTTTCAGCTGTGTTCATAGGAAGCCATTTACCTAGATCCACTGTTTAATACCTTTTTCTACAACTTGCATTGCTCAGAACTGATCAAAGTCTTGCTTTTCTCATTCCTCTAAGAACCCTCCTTACTTGTAAAAACCTATTAAAATTTTTGTTTAACTTTTAAACCCCTACCCCAATTTTTAAAACCTTGGCACTTGACGGTTTTTCCCTTTAAATTACTTTTTTTTTTCACCCAAAAAAGGGGTTTGTTATTTTCCTTTTTTTTTTCTTAAATTATTTTTTTGATATTTTCTGCATTTAGAAAATAAAAAGGGAATACAAATCCCCCTTTTTCCGAGCACTGCGCTACCCTTTGGGGTTCCTTCTCGGTTTCCTTCTGTTTTTTTTCTGGTGCGGGCCCCGGAACTTTAGGGCACTTCCAATGGGCATATTTTGAAATCCCTTTAAAGGAATTCGGGTTTAAGAATCCTGGACGGTATTTTATTTTCTTTTTTGAGGGTTTTTTTGGGGGACGCTACCCACGGGTTTTGCGGATTCGCCCGCTCCCATAGCAATTGAATTAAAATCCCTTCCCGGGCCCGAAAACCAGAAGGTAGTTTTGGGGAAATTGTTCCGTTTTTATGAACGGCGGGCAGTTTGAAAACCCTTTTGGGCTAAAAATTCTTTTCAGGGGTTGATTTACTGGGGTAAATTTTCTAAAAAGGGTCTATGGGAGGGTTTCTTGTCAAAAAATTTTCAGGGGTTTTCCCAAAATTCAGAAAACCTTCTTTTAAACCCAACAAGAAAAACCATCCCGTTTGGATGTTACCCCTACCGATGTTTTTCTGTGTTTGGGTTGCAGAAAATCACGGATTTTTTTTAACCTTTCAGAAGGGGGGGCCCTCTAATTGGTGATTTTTCAGGAAGGGGCGGGATAGCCTCTGCACCCAATAAACAGACTGCAGTGGTGATTGTTAAGGTGTGGGAAAAATTTCCCGGAAATGTTCTTTGGGTGTCTTTTTCCAAATTCCTTTTTAGCCCCAAAAAAATTGACCCCTGACATTCATGAGTTTCAGTTTCCTTCTTTCTTTTTTTCTGGGGCCCATTTTGTGTACGGGTCAAATTATTTTCTTAATCACACCCACACGCACAGAAAGCGGGTTCCTAGGGGAAAAAAGGCTTGCTTGCTATGATTTTTGGGGCCCAAAACTTACTGTATCTCTGTACATTCCTCTGTACCGATTGCCAGTACCAGATAGAAAACAAAAGCTCGGCAGTCTGGAAATGAGGTGAGAAAAGGGGGTTTGGGGAGTATTTTTTTAAAATTATTTTTTCAAAAGGGCAGCCCGCATATATTAAAAAAAAAAGCGGGGGACCCCTTTAAATTTTATTTTTTAAGAAGGACTCCAATAATGTAGTTTTATATTATAATGAAAGAGTGAGACAGGGTTCATACACGTGGCTTTTGGTCCCCCGGCAGGATATATGCAAAAACTGCCCTAATTTTGCATTTTTTCCCTGAAACCCTTGGCGGGTTCCCCAAAAATTGATTGTTAATAGTCATATGGCAATGAAGGAAAAAAACAGCAATTTAAACCCTGAAAAAATTGTGAAAAAAAGAATAACCATCTAAAAAGTCTCTGATTAGGGGTTTAAAAACCCGCATGCAGCAGTTTTCAGCCACACATAGGATCACCGCAGTTAAAACATGTAAACCCAAAGTTCTACAAATAGGGGGTTTGAGGGTCACGGGCCTCAATTCATCATGCATTGTTCTGAATATAACCATTACTTAGCAAATGCTAAAGTGAGTGAGTAACAGCTCCATGGAAATTTTGGGGAATGATCATTTAGCAGCCTTCGGCACTCCCTTTCAGTAACCCCCTCAACCAGCTGGCAACTGTAAAGGTGTGGGAATTGATTAAAAAAAAAAATTAGAACCCCTGTTTGTACTTTTCAACCCAAATTGTTTAAATATAAGAAACTGTTTTATATATTTATTTGCTTAAAATTATTTCTAAAACCTTTTTTCCCTTTGACCATTTTTAAATCGATAAAAAAGGGCTTGAAATACACTGCTTCTGCAAGAGGAAAATTCCCTTTCCAGGATATCCCTGTTTTGGGATGTTTACTAAAGGGACATTTAAAAATGTTTCCCAATATAAAACTAAAAAGGGAAGATAGTTTAAGCGAAACGGGACTAATGACACAAAAATTTTTGGGAACATTTTTTGCGAAACCCGCATCCAGGACATTTAAACGGACTCGGAAAGTTTCAAAGGGCCCAGGGCATTTTTAACATTATCCCAAACATGCAAAAAAAAAAAAGAAAAAAATTCCCAATATAAAAAACTATGTGACTTTTTAAATTAATTTGCCCAAATAAAATTTTAAATTTAAACCCAATGATGGTAACTTGTTATGACAAATGTTAGGTTATAAAGTGATATAAAATGACCTGTACTTCCCCCCATTAAACAGTTTTTTATCCATCACCCTGACTGGATAAGCATTACTTGGGGCCCTGCTGTTTACAGCATATACACTCACCGGCCACTTTATTAGGTACACCTGTCCAACTGCTCGTTAACACTTAATTTCTAATCACCCCAATCACATGGCGGAAAACTCAGTGCATTTGGCATGTAGACAGGGTTTTAAGAAAAATCTCCTGCAGTTCAAAACCGAGCACCGGGTTTATGGGGAAGAAAGGTGTTTTGAGTGCATGGTTGTTGGTGCCCAAAAGGGCGGGTCTGAGAAATTTTCAAAAACTGTGTCTCCTGGGATTTTCACGCACAACCATCTCTGGGGTTTTTAAGAGAATGGTCCAAAAAAGATAAAAAACCCAAAGTGAGCGGCAGTCCTGTGGGGGGAAAATGCCTTGTTATGCCAGAGGTAAAAGGGGAAGGGGCGGGACGGGTTTTCGAGCTGTTTAAAAAAGGGCAAACAGTGACTCAAATAGCCACCGTTTAAACCCAAAGGTAGGAAAAAAATTTTTGGCATCAACAACTGAAAGCATGGATCCATCCTGTTTGAAATCAAGGGTTTTCGGGGGCTGGTGGTGGGGGTTTGTCGGGGGGTTGGGGAATATTTTTTCTTGGCACTTTTTGGGCCCCTTGGGGTCCCAATTTGAGCATCTTTGGGCAACACCTTTTGGAATCTATGCCAGGGAAGGGAATTGCCCCCCCATTTCTGAAGGAAAAAAGGGGGCCCAAAACCCTTTTACTAGCAGGGTGGTTTCCAAAAAAAGGGGGCCGGGTTTGAGTGTATATAAATATGTATATTATGTTCGATCTCAGACAAAAACCAAAGGGGGAAAACCCAAAGAAAAAAATTTTTTAAAAGGGGGGGTCGGCTCATTTTTGGGTAAATTTGGAAATTTTAAAAATTTTTTTCCTGCTTCTCATATTGATATTAAATGGTAAAATTCGAGATGACTATAGTAACCACTAGAGGAAGTACCCTGCATAAATATTAATACATTTTCCTATTAATTAAAATTCGGGGATTATCATTGAAAACTACAAAAAAAATAAATAACTCACATTAAAACAGAGCAGTGAAAAGATACGAAATAAAGGGGAAAAAATTTATATTAAAAAAGGCCCGGGGGGGCCCCGGGGAAAACATGGGGGCGCGGGGGGGGGGGGGGGGGGGGGGGGGGGGCCCTAAGGGGAGGCCCCACATAAATGGGCCCCGGGGGCCGTTGCGTCAGGTCAAAGGGGGCGGAGCCCCCGTGCGCGGCATGGGGGCGGGCCGGAACATATATCCGGCCCCCGGGCCCGGGCGCGGGAAACAGTTGCCGGTCCGGGGGGAACAAGCAGTGATTGCTTGCTGACCGCGCTGTTCCTGTCCCCTTTTACGGGCTGATAATGGCAGGCTTTGGGCCCGGCATCAAAGGACCCTGTGGCGAAAGTTTCGGGGAAGTGCAGCGGACGAGGGGGCCCCGCTTGGCTGGAGCGGCAAAATGCGGGGCCTTTGGGGGGGTGATGCGGCCGTTGGGGCCCCCCCCCCCCCTATTTTCTCAGGGGGGTGGGAAACCGGTCCGGGGGGGCGCATTCTTGGGGAAAAAGGGCCCGCCCTTTTCCCGAGCGGTTTAGCCCTGAGGTGATTCCCCGGGGCCCCTGTTTTTGCCGGGGGAGCCCCTCCCGGGGGCCCCCCGGGCTGCGCCGGGGGGGGGGGGGGGGGGGGGGAATCATCTGGGGGGGTCGCGGCGGTCCCGGGCCCGGGAGGGGAAACCACCCCGGCGGGGGGCCCCCGGAGCGCAAATAGGCGCCAGCCCCGTCCAGGGGTGGTGCCGGGTGTGGGTCCATCTTTTATGGTTTTCCCGGGGGCGGCGGGTTCCCCCGGCAAAGTTCCGGTCGGGGGGGGTCCCCCAAAGGGGGGCGGGCAACGTGAGGGAGAGGGCCCGGGGATTGAAAGCCGGGGGCCCGCGGTCGTTTGGGGGGACGGATCGTGGGCGGCCCCGGGCCTGGAGGACTGGGGCCAAGGGGGTGCTTTGGGGGGGGCCCAATAGGGGGTTCCCCCCGTGGGGATTCTGATCGTCCGGGGTTCGGAGGGGCCCTGTGTGCAGGAAACGACCCGTATGGCTGGGAAGGGTTTAGTGGGGACGGGGGCATTCCCAGGGCCCTGAAAAGAGGCTTCTGGGTTTGGGCCCGCGCGGCTGGCCGGGGTCACAGCTCCCGTCAGCCTGGGGGGAGTCCACGGGCTTTTTTGTCTTGTTCCGCCCGGGGCGGGCGTCGAAGGCCGGGTTGGGGTCGGATTTAAACTCCGTCGGGGGGAAAGGGGGTCCCCGTGGGGAGGAGCTTGGGGAGTTGTCTGAGGGAATTTTTTTGCGCCCGGTTTTTCCCGGTTTTAGGTGGCGGGGGGGGACAAGCATCCCCAAATTTTTGGCTTGGGGGGTAGCGCCGGGAAGTTTTTTTTAACCCCTTTTCCGGGTGGGATTTGGGGGGTTTAGGTAGAAGGAGTCGGGGCGCGAAGTGGGGGGGGGGTTACCGTTCAGTTCAAATGGAACAGGATACGGGGGATAGTGTACGTTTAGATTTAAAGGGGCCCAAGGGGGAGGTGTACGTTGTTTCGGGGGTCCTTGGGGGTCATTTTTTAAAAAAGGAGGTAAAGGAGAAAATCTGGCAGGAAAGAAATAGGGCGAAATTTTTTCCCCTTTTTCCGTGGGGGGAAATTTAAGCTAGCGGGAAAGGGGAAAAAAGATGAAGGGAAAAAAAAGAGGGGAGGAAAAGCGGGGGGTGGCGGCTGATACCGCAAAACCTTCCAAAAATTGGATGCAGGGCCTTTTCGATATTGGCCAGGGGTAATTGGCGAAAAAAATTTCCCGGGAAAAATTTTTTTCCGGGGCCCGTTTTTGTTATTTAGATTTCAATTGGGGGGAACGCAACGGGTTTATGGGGGCCAGGTTGGGTCCGTTTTAACAACAATTTCCCTTTAGAGGAAAGCGGGGTTTTGGGCCCTCCATCCGATTTGGGGCCAAAAGGAAACGGGGTTTTGGCTGAGGGTTATGGCCCCCACACGATACCCGGGCCCGCCCTTTCAGGGAGGACCCGGTGGCTCTGGGCAGCAGGGGGGGCCCGGGCGTTTGGGACAACTCCCAAAAGGGAAATTTTTAAAGGTTTGGGGTCTGCTGGCAGTTCAAAGAGAACCCCAAAGTAGGTTCGGGGGGCAGGTTGCCGGGTTTTTAAACGGTCTGTTTCAAATCTGCAGTGCCCCTTCGCATGGCGCGGGCTCGTTGCTTGCGCAAGGGAAAAAAAGGAAAAAAGGGGGAGGTTTTTTTAAAAAGGGGGGGGGGACCCAGGAGTCTGGCCGCGATGGGGAAAAGTACCTAAAAAGATACCCGAATTGGGGGCAGGGGAGTTATTTAAGGGGGGGGCCCTTTTCCCAGGGTTTCGGAAACCCAGCCGCCCCCTGGGAAATCCCCCTTTCAACAAAAAAAATTTTCGGTGGGTCTTTTTTCACCCGGGGGTGGGTAGCGGACCCAAATTGGCGAAGGGGGGTGCAATGGACGGTGACGGGGCCCCTTTGCTTCTTTTCCACACCGAAAATTTGGGGGGTGTCCCCTCCCGGGGGTGGGGTTTCCCAAAAAAAGGGGCCAAAAAAATTTAGGTTTTAAATTTTCACCTACCTTCCCCAAAAGGGGGTTTTCGGTTTAATGATGGGGATTGGGCCCGGAACTATTTCCCCTGGTTTTTTACATCTTTTTATTTCGGCCCGCGGTGGCTGGGGTTTTACGGACGGGGGGCTCTCATGGCAAAAACTATTTTTGAAACCGCATTTCGCTTGTTGCCCGGGGCATCCCGAAAAAATGCCCGGGTGTTGGGTTGTTATTGGGGGTGGGTCGTTTTTTTTTCGATGGTGTTTGGGCCCATGGGTTTTCGTTTTCATGTTATTTTTTCGAAGCTTTTAGTTTTCCCTTTTTGATTTTGGGGTTGGGTTCGGGAGTGCGGGGATTTTCATCCCATCCAAATTTTTTTGGATGATTTTTTGTCATTGGCCCCGCGGGCTCAAGGTATGCGGGGTCCCCTGTTTGGGAAACAAAGCCAAAAGGGGTTTTGAGGGCAGTTTGGGGTTCCCTTAGCCCCTGAAAAAACTGAGGGGCCCCACCACCACAATTAATTTTTTTGGGGATTCCCCGATTGATTCTGTTTTTTGGAATGTCGCCTTCCGGAGGACAAGTTAGAGGATATGGGGAAGAGAGGGTTTCCGGGTTTTTGGCATGCAAGAAGGTTACCTGGGGGGAATTGCAGTCCCTTTGGGGGAAAACTTTAAATTTGCCTTGTAGGGGTAATGCCCCAAAGGGGAAAAGTTTTTCGCGACGCATTGGGCAAGCAAGGGATGAAGGAAGGGCTTGAGGGTTTTGGAGTTCATTTTTAGAGGATTTTTAAAGGAAGGTCGATCCTTTGGATAAGGCGGTTTTTTTTAACGCGGAAATCGAGGTTTTTTTCAATGCCGCAGGGGGGCATGGGATTTCGGGGCTTTTTGTCAAGGGTTTAAAGGGCGCGGGCGTTGGCCCAGAGGGGGGGTGGAAACGGGGTTGGTTAAAAAATTAGCGTTATTAGAGGGTTTTTCCCGATTGTTCTAGCGGGGGTTTGGTTTTTTGGGGGCAAATTTTTGTGAACAAGAAAATTCCCCTTAAATTTTTGATAATTTGGGGGTTTTGTACAGGCCCTTTTAAATCTCCATCGGCCCCTTCCCCCCGGGGTTTTCCTTTCTGGGGAGGCTGGGTTTATTTGGGGCCTGGGCTTGAATATGTGGGGGGTGGCTGTGCAAAGTTTTCCGGGGGACAGAAAGATTTAGCTGACGCTCTATCCCGCTTTCAGCTGGATCGTTTTGGGAGCTGGCCCCGGGGGCACGGGGAGGGGTTTTTGTGCCCAGAGAGCTATGGGGCCCCTTTGGGTTTAAATTCCGCGACCCCCAATGGGTTTAGGTCAAACGTTTGCTAAGGGGAAACCCGGTAATCGACGCAGCGTCATGGAGATTGTGGGAGCAGTGGTTGACGGGGGGAGGGCCGTTGTCCTTACGGAGAGAGAGCGGGTGCTCTCTTTAGCTTTATTGGGGGATGGGGCTAATTGGTGGGTTGGGGCCGGGGCCCGAAAGGGGACACGGTTTTGTTTCAGGGGTTTTGGGTTTCAACTTTTTAAAACCCGGGGCCATTTTTGGAAGTAACCAAAGGGCTTTTGGGTGGTTTTGGGACAAGCGTTTTTGGTTTAAAAGGGAGGCGCGAACCCCGGGGGGACAGGCGAAAACCCGGGGGTATTTTTAGCTTCTGGAGGGGGCTAGGGATAAGTTGAAGGAGGTTTGCGATTCGGGAATTTTGAGGTTGTTTTAAATTTTGTCTTTCTTTTTTGTTGGCCTTTTTTTTTTGGGGTTACGAAATTTGGGGGAATTTGGTTTTGTCCGGGGTAGGACGGTGGCAGGGGGATTTTAAAGGGGCCAAGTTTTGCAGTCCGGGAGGGGTTGTCTCCCCTAGTTCGGGTTAAAGTAAGTCAAGACGGGGATCAGCTTGGAAAGGGGAAAACCTTTCGATTTGGGAAAAGGGGCGGAGGGTTTTCCCATGTGCCCAGTTCGGTGTTTTAAAGGGGGTACCCAAAGACTAGTGTTGAGCGATTTTTATCGACAAAGTTAAAAACGGCCCAAAGGTTTTTTTTGGTGATCGAAAATTTTCCGATCATGCGATAATTAAGGTTAAAAAAATGTGTTTATCTATTTAAAACGCGCCTTTTTCGGCGCTTCCTGTAATTTTTTTGGGGGCCAGCAAATTTAGATTTCAAAAATAAACAGGGTGAAAATTGTGTGTGGACCCTCAGGGCTGGGATGTGTTTTGGTTTGCGATTTGGGTGGAAAAATCACATGACCTGTTTTACATAGAACAGCGTTTCCTGTTTTTACCTCATTGTCTT
>JAODAL010036214.1:0-41973 GCA_025379985.1 Phyllomedusa bahiana
AACTGCATTAATTAAAATTTAAAACCCTTTTAAAGGTCACCATTTTAATAACTGTTCCTGACATTGCTTTTTGCTAATAAATTCGGGTTTTTTGAAAAGCAGGAACTAAACCTTGAAAAACACACAAAAACCCAAGTTGTTCTGCCAGTTCAAAGTACACTTGCACTAGAAAAAAGGCATCTTAATTAACACTTTAAAATTAAAACCCACTTTTAAAAGAACCATACTTTTTATTCTGTAGATGTAATATGTGACTTTTAAATCATAATGTCAAAACCCCAAAAGAATGAGAGATACGGGGCCCCCCGGTCTCCAGTTTTTACAACACAAATCTGTGTCTAACGTCAAAAAGGATTAAAAATTTAAATTAAATTTGATGAGCTGGTCGAAATTTCCCTAATAAAATACTTTATCTGTTCTGATTTTTAAAATGACTCCTAAAGTTTTTTGGTTTATCTGTTTTTTGGTTAGAATTTAAATCACTCATCACCTAACCAAAAAAAAGACTATGGGGGATTAAAAAAATTGTTTTTATCTGATTTATCAAAGAATCCATTACACTGTTTTTATTTTCGATCGTGGAAGAAAGGTTGATCTTGTAGGAAAAAGCTCCCCACACAATTTTCCCCCAAAAAAAAAAAATTTTTTTAAAACCCCGGCCCAATTTAAAATTTTAAGGCCATTGGTTTCGGGTCCAGACTATCCCGGGGGCGCACACTCTCAGGTGCACACTGGGCAAGCAGGCCGTGTTGAAGTTTCCGGAGGAGCGGAGGGGGGAGGAGTTTTTTTAGACAACCGATTTCCACCCCTGCCTTAAAAAAAAAAGGTTGGCCAAATTTGAGGCGGAGGGGAAAGTTTTAAAGTTTTTCAGTGCCCCTCACCCAGGGGCTTGGGGAAATCAAGGCTCCATCTCTCACATGAGTCTTGGATCTCCATTTCCTCAAAGATCCTCCATGGGCCAAAAAATGAACAAAAATTACGGGGTGGCCACCCCCCGGGGACCCCGGAAAAAACAAAACCCACTTTCCCCCACCCACCCAAATAGAAGAAAATCAGGAAATGGAGACCTTGCTTTTGATCAACGGAGACATTTGTGCCTGCTTCACCGTTTTTTTAAAATTTTCAGGTGGAAAACGCCACACGTGACAAGTAGATTTCCAAAGTACCGTAGGGCAGCAGCCACAGCAAATGGCGAAGCCTAAGGGGACCTCTCCCATCTTTATTTACCACCTCCCCAAAAGCAGCAATGCAGCCACAAACAACACCCAGAGCCAGCTTAAATCATGGGCACGACTACTGGTTTCAACACCGATGTTTTTGTATGTGTTTCCGGACCCATTAGACTGTTCTGGGTATCCAAAAGGACAGAATGGCCCGAGCTGGTCTACGGCCCAGCGCCATAGAAGTGTGTTCTTGCCCAGCAGCCAGCGTCATATCATGAGCGGACCACGGAGCAGACACCTTCAGCACAAACAGCCTAGGAGTCCTTTACAGACAAAAAGCCATCCTCGGCTATCCAACAGATAATGAGGGCATCGTAATGCACATCTTCATCAAGATGAATCAGCATGGATCACTGATGAGATTTGTGACCACCACATGGTCCGAGTCACCACGATTAGTTGCTGTCTAACTTCACAAAATTCTCTCCCAAAACAGGAAAATGGTACTCTTGAGAAAAACCTATCTTTTAAAATGACATCATTTCTTAACTGTGCAAGTTTTTTATTCTCACAGTTTCACCAACAGTTCACACATTTTGCCTATGGCATTTGGCATACTAGAGGAGACTGTAACAAGACCCAATTTTTCCCATGCAAAACCATATTCCATTACTCACATCATCTTTACAGAATTTTTCGCATTCACGTCAATGGTTTTGGGGTCCAGTGTTTCCTCCCAATTTTTAACAGTTGCTGAGAAGTCATATTATAATTTTTTGGGAGTCATGTGTTGCTGTTGAGATAAACAGCAATAATTATGGTCCTTTGAGAACAGGCTAAAAAAAAAATGTGGCTTCTAAGTTGCATTCTCCTTTCTCCCCTCACAATTTTTAACAGTGCGCGTCGATGAAGTCATATTATAATTATTATGATTGGTCATGGTTGCTGTTGAGATAACGCTATAATCATGCGTCCTTTGGAACAGAAATAATGTGCTTCTAAGTGGCATTTCTCCCTCCAAATTTTAACACCATACCGCAGTGGTTGATAAGATCATTAATTTTTATAATTTTTTGGGTCATGGCTTACGCTTTGACATGTGCAGAAATACTACAGGTCCTATTCTAAAAATGGTTGTATCTAATAGACATTACTGTTTCTTCACCAATTGTCAAAAGTGGCTCATAGAAACCGGGTCATAGTTTTGAATTTATTGGGGGCATTTTTGCTGTGACATGCAGCTATACTACAGGTGCCTATTACTAAAAAATGGTTGTTATCCAGCAGACATTTTTCTTCACAATTGTCCAAATGGCTGCAAGGGTCATGTTTTTGAAATTTTTTGGGGCATTTTTGGCTGAGTATGGCAGCTCTAACCAACAGTCCTGATTATAATAAAATTTTGTGTCTAACAGAACATTTGCGTTTCTTCACAATTGTCAGAGTGTGGCACAGCCAAGGGTGATGGTGCAGTCCGAAACAGGAATAAGTAGACACCTGGTTTAACTGGACACAACTTTGGAAAAACGACATTGTTTTTAGCACAGATCTTTCTAACATCAGGCTATAATATCAATCCCTAGTACTTGCAGACCAAAAATACAAAAACCCATTGTAATATAATTATAAAAAAAAGAGAAATCACAAACGACCTCGTGGGATTTCATACCTATTTAAAAAAAATGGTGTTTTTCTAGAATTAAATTAAACAACTAAAACAACTTGCATGACAAAAATGCTGTTCAACAAAATTCCTCTGAATTTTAACAAAGGGAGGTACCAGAAACACTTGACAGATGTAAGGTTTTTTATCAGAAAAGGACATTCGAGAGAAAAGGAGCACAGAAGAGAACAAGTACAGAGACCACTTACAACCTCCCCGCACACGGTGACGTAAAAATGAGAAAAAGAAAGGCAGAAAAAGGGCACCTGGGTGTAAAAGGAGCGTTAACCCAACCTCCAGTATTTCCAACGTGAAGCTCCAATTGTTCAACGCACATCATACAGAGGGGCGCGCTATCCAGATCTAGACTGTGTAAGAGGAAGGCTGGAGTTCTCACAAACTTCCGCTTCCCGCACACCTCTGCTTCCACATGACAGTTTTTCGTTCAGCCAAGCTGCTCAGCTTCATCAGGGCATTTTAACCCTACTGCGTGTTAATAGAATCGACGGACGCCAGCCCTGGAGCTCCACGGAGTAACAACTCTTAAAAAAAACTAACAACACAAAACCCAAACCGTCCCTGTATCATTCAAGGCAACAGACCGGATCAAGACATAAGACCAAGTCATCAAACTAAAAACTGGTGGATAGACATAACACAACTATCATTATCCAGCACTTTATAATTAATCTGGCAGGGTCAGACAGGCTATAATAGGATCATAAGAAAAAAATACATGTCGCGACAGGTCACAGACCGGACAGGTATCAAAGCTCAATGTCCAGCATTCAACTAAAAAAAGGATGGATAAGAAAGACTCACTTTCTATTATCCGGCCCTTTTACTCTGAAGGCGGTCAGACAGTTTAAAGGTCATACAGCGGTCCAGGACAGGTATAGTCAATGTCCAGTTTCAAACTAAAATGGTGGGTTAAGAACAAGACTCCTTTTTTTATTTCATCCCGGCACTACTAATCTAGTGGGTCAGACAGGTTTAAGTGTCATGCTCGTCGGATCCAGGAACAGGTGTTTGTCAATGTCAGTTTCACTAAAATGGTGGTTAAAGACTCCTTTTTCTGGCACATTCTTTACTCTGGCGGTGGCTCATCCAGGTTTAATGGACATACTGCTGTCCAGACAATCCAAGTCAATGAGTCCACGTGAAACTAAAAATCGGTTGTTGAACAGACCTTTTCTCAGCATTTTCTAAATCTGTGGTTGTCAGACCAGGTTTAAGAGTCATGCTCTCGTACCCGGCCAGGGTTTTCGCCAATTGTACCTTCAACTAAATGGATGGTTGCAAAGAACTCCTATTTTACCGCACTTTTTAATCTGTGGGTCAGACAGGTTTTAAGGGTCATGCTCGTGTCCAGGACAAGGGGTTTTGTCAATGTCCAGTTCAACTAAAAATGGTGGATCACAGACTACTTTTTCCGGCACTTTTTATCTGTGGGTCAAGCAGGTTTTAGGTCATGCTGCGTCCAGGACAGGGATATTCAATGTCCAGTTCAAGTAAAATGATGGTTCAAATAATACTGCCTTCTGGCACTTATTAATTTGTGGGTGATGCAGGTTTAAGGGTCATGCTGTGGTACAAGACAGGGATAGTGAATGGTGTGTGACTTTTTTTCTGTGGCTTTTATAGCCTAAGTGTTGTGCCTAAGATGTAGCAGGTATCCATTTGACTGTTGTGGCTGTTAATTCCAGCTTCTCCAGCCCTGTTTGGGTGTAAGAATGAAGGTGTTGTTGCTCTCCCATAGACTTTAATGGTCATCGGAGATGATCGACTATCGACTATCGAAAAACCTTATCGATGGTGGCCGACTATCGACTATCGCCCGATGTCGATAGCCAACGTAATCGCTCAACACTAGTGCTCAAGACTGATTTAAAATTGTTATTCAGTTCTAAGATGTGAAGGCATATTGTTGGGATAAGTAATCACTTCCTTATTCGGGAAGGTTCAAATTGCTAGATTTTCGGCTACGGCTAAGTAGCCCAGAAATGTGGTGAAAAACTAAGCGCCTAACTCCTTAGAAGATTGTTTTATGACCAAGTGTCCCTGCCTAGACACGAAACACATTGGGCCACATGTATGAAAACTGTCTAGGTCTAAAACTTACTTTGTTGCCCAAAGCAACCAATCAGAGTGCCCATTTAATTTTTTCAGAGCACTACATGAAATGAAAGGGGAACACTGATTGGTTGCTATGGGAAACAAAGTGAGTTTTAGACCTAGACAGTTTTCATGCATGTGACCCATTGCTTTTAAGACAATAAAATTTATAGATTCACACAGGACTGTTCCTAGGCTAAGTTGCACTCAGAGTGGGGTAAAGAAATTTCTCCCCCTCCCCTTTACATGTTGATCCATGACGTGACACATTGTATCACCATCAACCAGAGCCAGTAAGTTCTATGTAAAATAATAGTCAGACAATTACCAAATAACAACATTACAAAAAATCAGAATCCCAAGACCATTATTACCAATAATCACACTAAGATCACATATCAAAACCACACCATACACACAAACCACCACCACCACATAGTAACTGAATAATACCACCACACCATGACCACATATCACCACCACATTGTGACTGAGTAATAGCGCCAGATCACGACCACATTTCACCACCACATAGTGACTGAATAAAACCACAACGCCATGACCACATATCATCACCATATAATGACTGAATAATACCACAACACCATAACCACATAACACCACCACATACTGATTGAATAATACCACCACATTTCACCACTACATAGTGACTGAATAATACTGCCACACTATGACAACATATCACCACCACATAGTGACTAAATAATACCACCACACCATTACAACATATCACTAAAAAATAGTTGCTGATACACAATATGATTACTGAACATAAACCATTATACTACAACCATTATCACCAGCATAAAGTGAACATACAATGGTAGTTATCAGTTGTACACAGGCTCTGCAGACATAAGTAAAGTTAGTTCCATGAACTCACAGGAGACTTCTCTGAAGAGTTGTACTTTTCTTTGATGAGTTGTCCTCTTTCCCTTTTTTTCTATGTCTGTCCCAAACCGCCATGAAATCCTCTCCCGGCTACAACTCTTCACTGTATAATTTACAAAACAAACAACTTAGACTCTCACTTTTGCAGCACATCCCTACCAATTCCTATTGCTATACAAACTCCCAAATGGTAATAATAACCCCCATGTGCAACAATAAAAGTGACCACAGACGGCTATGGGGCTCCCATTTGTACACTAAGGGAGACATGGATGAAGATCGGCGCGTCAAGGTGGCCGTTTTCACGTTTTTCCCCATGAAAACTGTGCCTGATGCATGGCTGTGCCCGAAGTGCGCTCATAAATGTGGTGTAAAGTTCCCCGCGCCTCATCTGTGTGTGAGATGCATTGCGGAACTTAGGCGCATAAGTAATGCGCCTAACGTATTAAGTTTCTAGACAGGCTGGAAATCAGAGATAAATTATTAAGCAGTGAATAGAAATCCTGCTTGGAAAAACACAGCTCCCAGCAAAAGCTGTGCTGTGCTGGTTCTTGCTGTATATACTAAATAGAATAAAAGGTGAAAGCAGCAAAAATACATCTTAAATTGTTGGTATTAAAAATGAAAAAAATTAACATCAGTACAACATCCTCAGTGGCTTATTTAATGTAAAATTACTTTAAGTTTCTCAGAATTTTACATATTTTATAGCTGATATTTCTTTATTTTGAGATATTATATATATTTCCATTATTTTTAAATAATCAACTTTTTCAATACATTGAAATCTTTTTATACAACTTGGCTATTTATCTTTATTAATTAATTGATTTTAGTTACAAATCATTTTTATTATTGTACTGTTGTAACTGTAGACCTAGAGCACATTTTGCCCCATTATAATAATTGCTAGTTCCACTTCGCCTCCTCCGGCTCAGGTAGACCACATTGAACTAAGTCTGCCTGTCGGAGCTGTTATGCACCTCACTTTGACGACCGGCATTCGTCGGAGTGTTTGAATCTGGTGTATTCCCATATTTGGAGGCAGTTAAATCCCCCAATATAGGATGTAGGTACATCCCCAAACTAGATAGGCAGATAGGTAAATCCCTTTTAGGTAGATAGTCCTTGGTTAGGTAGGTTTATATAGCCACCCATTAGGTAGGAAGACTTATAGGTCCCCAATAGGTTGATATCTAGGTCCCCTATTAAGCTAGTTATATAGGCCTCCCCAATAAGTAGGAATATAGGTCCCTAGTATGTAGTTATAAAGGCCCCCTTTAGGTAGTTGGGTAGGTATATAGGGCCCTTTAGGTAGGAATATAGTCCCCCCAAGTCCGTAGGTAGGTATAGAGGTCCCCAGTAGGTATGCATATAAATCTCTAGTAGATATGCATATAATCCCCCTTGTAGGTAGATATGTAGGCCCCCTGTAGGTAATTTCCCTCCTTGTAGGTAGTATTATATGTCCCCTTGTAGCCAGTATTACATGCCCCCTGTAGCCAGTATTACATACCCCTTGTAGTCAGTATTATATGCCCCCTGTAGCCAGTATTACATGTCCCCTTGTAGCCAGCATTACATGCCCCATTCAACAAGTATTACATGCCCGCTTGTAGCCAGTATAGTATGCTCCCTGTAGCCAGTATTACATGCCCCCTTGTAGCCAATATTATATGCTATCTGTAGCCCGTAGTACATGCCGCCTTGTAGCCAGTATGACGTCCCCTATAGCTACAATTATTTGTAGAAAAAGAAAATCAAAAACAATACTCACTGCATAAGCGGCATGGCCTAGGAGACACAGCGCTGCAGGGGTTGTGATCCTGCGATACTGATATGTACTGTATATACAGCGCTCACAGAGCATTGTATATACAATGGAGAGGGCAGGAGGGTAATGAACCGTCCTGCCTTCACCTTGTAGTAGTACCTGCACAGAGAGCGTTGCTGCGGCGCCCTGGGCGACAGCCAGTCTCACCCTCCTATAGGAACGGCCCTGGATCCACAGAATTTTCTGAGGAGTTAAGTACTTGATATTTCACCACCTTTCTGTACTCAAAAATCTACAGCATATACTCAGGAAACATCAGCACGTTGAACACTTTCCCACTACCAAGTGCAATCTGATTGCGGCAAAAAGCAGCTGACCCCTCCACTTTGGCATAAAAGAAGCCTACGCAAGAGATCTGCCTCATTCCTAAGCACAACAATTCAAGGTGAACAAGCAATCTATTGTCTATACCTGCCACAACAGCAGTGACATATTACACAAAGAAACGTTCTTTGTTTCTCCATTCTTTTTTTGATATGCATCAACCTCTTCTGTTTTCCTTAAACAGCAGCGATATTGTTAAATTTGCAGACAATTGCACATTTAACTTCCAGTTATGTACCGTAAATGGTGGCGAAATTGGTTTTATCATTCTTGGGGTCATCAAAATTCTTGAGGGTAAGAATGCTTTTTACACACAATGTTATGGTACATCCAGGGGCAGAACTACTGCCATAGTAGCCATAGCAGCTGTTATGGGGCCCACCGCCACAGCGGGGCCCAGTGCATCTGGCCTCAGAATGCCTGGACCCTCTGTTCAGAGGCAGGACCTGGAATCGAGGGCTAATGCCCTTGATTCCTGGGACTGCACTGTCCCAACAGTACAGAGCGCCGCCGGCATTCTACTCCACTATTCAGCCCTGGTAGACCTTAAACCTACCAGAAGTCGGCCCCTAGCAATGACGTCATATCACCATGCTGTCGGGCTTCACAGTGAGAAGCTGGCCTGCACTCATCAAGTTGGGGGAACGAGAGAGGGGTGAGATCATTATTTTTTTCTCTTTTCTACTAATTGTCACGGTCCGTGCCACGGTTCTGTCCTTACGCTGCGGCCTCTGCTGCGAACCGCAGTCGTACCTATGTACCTATCACAGATCTGGTTCCTGTGGCAGTGTCGCTGTGAGCGCTCCTGTAGCCGCTGCTTACTCACTTGTGATTGCTGTGCGGCTTTCTCATGCTGGCCATGCTGCCCCTCCATCTTGGCTGCTGCCCTGATTCCCTGTCTCTGTAGTGGGCGGCGGCCACATCTTCCCTTCCTTTATTCCCACAGTGTGCAGCGGGGTTGGGCTTCCTCTGCCAATCCCCTTCTACCTGTGGGTTTATAAGCCTGCTTCTCCTCACACTCCCTGGCTGATCCTTGTTGTTGTTGTTGTTGTTGTGTCTTGTTGTGTTATGTTGTCTCTTGGTGTCTCTTGGTGTAGTCTGTTGTTCTTGTGTATTGTCTTCTTGTTTGTGTCCTTGTGGTATTCTCTATGTTTGGTTAGTCTCCATGTTGCTTTCCATGTGTCTGTCTGCACCTTTGTCTGTGAGCTTCTTTGCCATGTTATGCCTTAGTTCCTAGCTTGTTTCTGCTGTTCCTGTTTCCACGTCTGTGAGTTTCCTTGCCTTGTTCTCTGCCTGTGTTTGTGCCCTGTACTTTGGCTTCTGTTTAACTTTCTTGCTTGGCATCCGTTTAGTCCTGTCTGTCTGTTTGTTCTGTACCTGCATATATTTACTTCTAGTCTGCTTTGTCTCTGTCCCTTATCCTGTTGGTGCCTAGCATTGGCACTTCTGGCCTGTCTGGTCAGCTGCCACTGCTGGGGACTGCTCTGAGGTAGCATCTGGTGGCTGTTGGGGTCAGCCAACCTTACCATCAAAGGCTCTGTGAAGATACCCATGCCTGATGGCCACTTAGTTGCGCCCCTCGGAGCAAGCCCGGCAGTGGTCCAGTGGGTCCACTACCCGCTTTCCCCGCTCACCCGTTACAGTAGGATCAGGCCATGGACTCCGCTGACATTTTGCCCTCTGTTTTCTTGGTTTATGTGCAGGTCTTGTTTGTGGCTGTTCCTTTTTTGTGTGTGGGAGTGTTTTTTCTTTACTTTTTTGGCAGGTCTTTTGCCATTTGGCCTAGCTCATGGTCCAGCCCAGAGCATCCGTTTGGCCTAGCTCATGGTCCAGCCCAGAGCATCCGTTTGGCCTAGCTCATGGTCCAGCCCAGAGCATCCGTTTGGCCTAGCTCATGGTCCAGCCCAGAGCATCCGTTGGCCTAGCTCATGGTCCAGCCCAGAGCATCCGTTTGGCCTAGCTCATGGTCCAGCCCAGAGCATCCGTTTGGCCTAGCTCATGGTCCAGCCCAGAGCATCCGTTTGGCCTAGCTCATGGTCCAGCCCAGAGCATCCGTTTGGCCTAGCTCATGGTCCAGCCCAGAGCATCCGTTTGGCCTAGCTCATGGTCCAGCCCAGAGCATCCGTTTGGCCTAGCTCATGGTCCAGCCCAGAGCATCCGTTTGGCCTAGCTCATGGTCCAGCCCAGAGCATCCGTTTGGCCTAGCTCATGGTCCAGCCCAGAGCATCCGTTTGGCCTAGCTCATGGTCCAGCCCAGAGCATCCGTTTGGCCTAGCTCATGGTCCAGCCCAGAGCATCCGTTTTGGCCTAGCTAACGGTCCAGCCCAGAGCATCCGTGTTGGCCAGCTCATGGTCCAGCCCAGAGCATCAGTTTGGCCTAGCTCATGGTCCAGCCCAGAGCATCCGTATGGCCTAGCTCATGGTCCAGCCCAGAGCATCCGTTTGGCCTAGCTCATGGTCCAGCCCAGAGCATCCATTTGGCCAGCTCATGGTCTCGCCCTGAGCCTTCTGAGTCCCCGTGGCTTACGGTCTCGCCCTGAGCCTTCTGAGTCCCGTGGCTTACGGTCTCGCCCTGAGCCTTCTGAGTCCCCGTGACTTACGGTCTCGCCCTGAGCCTTGTGAGTCCCCGTGGCTTACGGTCTCGCCCTGAGCCTTCTGAGTCCCCGTGGCTTACGGTCCCGCCCTGAGCCTTCTGAGTCCCCCGTGGCTTACGGTCCCGCCCTGAGCCTTCTGAGTCCCCGTGGCTTACGGTCCCGCCCTGAGCCTTCTGAGTCCCCGTGGCTTACGGTCCCGCCCTGAGCCTTCTGAGTCCCCGTGGCTTACGGTCCCGCCCTGAGGCTTCTGCGAACCCGTGGCTTACGGTCCCGCCCTGAGGCTTCTGAGTCACCGTGGCTTTCGGTCCCTCCCTGAGCCTTCTGAGTCCCCGTGGCTTACGGTCCCGCCCTGAGCCTTCTGAGTCCCCGTGGCTTACGGTCTCGCCCTGAGCCTTCTGAGTCCCCGTGGCTTACGGTCTCGCCCTGAGCCTTCTGAGTCCCCGTGGCTTACGGTCTCGCCCTGAGCCTTCTGAGTCCCCGTGGCTTACGGTCTCGCCCTGAGCCTTCTGAGTCCCCGTGGCTTACGGTCTCGCCCTGACCTTCTGAGTCCCCGTGGCTTACGGTCTCGCCCTGAGCCTTCTTAGTCCCCGTGGCTTACGGTCTCGCCCTGAGCCTTCTGAGTACCCGTGGCTTACGGTCTCGCCCTGAGCCTTCTGAGTCCCCGTGGCTTACGGTCTCGCCCTGAGCCTTCTGAGTCCCCGTGGCTTACGGTCTCGCCCTGAGCCTTCTGAGTCCCCGTGGCTTACGGTCTCGCCCTGAGCCTTCTGAGTCCCCGTGGCTTACGGTCTCGCCCTGAGCCTTCTGAGTCCCCGTGGCTTACGGTCTCGCCCTGAGCCTTCTGAGTCCCCGTGGCTTACGGTCTCGCCCTGGGCCTTCTGAGGCCCCGTGGCTTACGGTCTCGCCCTGAGCCTTCTGTGCCCCCTGTGGCTTACGGTCCCGCCCTGGGTTCCCCTCCCACTTTGCCTAGTGCCCTGTTTGTTCCTCCTGTGCACCTCCATTTCCTAGGTATTCCCCATACTGGCTGTGCAGCCTGTAGTTGGTTTTGGGGTTGCCCCCGGATTGCTTCGGTCCCCAGACCTAGGTGGAACTTCCATTTTGTGGATTGAAGGAGGAGGAGGGGGCTTAAGGAGGGGGGTACTGTCACAGTCAGTGCCACGTTCCTGTCCTTACGCTGCGGCCTCTGCTGCGAACCGCAGTCGTACCTATGTTCCTATCGCAGATCTGGTTCCTGTTGCAGTGTCGCTGTGAGCGCTCCTGTAGCCGCTGCTTACTCACCTGTGATTGCTGTGCGGCTTTCTCATGCTGGCCATGCTGCTCCTCCATCTTGGCTGCTGCCCTGATTCCCTGTCTCTATAGTGGGCGGCGGCCACATCTTCCCTTCCTTTATTCCCACAGTGTGCAGCGGGGTTGGGCTTCATCTGCCAATCCCCTTCTACCTGTGGGTTTATAAGCCTGCTTCTCCTCACACTCCCTGCCTGATCCTTGTTGTTGTTGTTGTTGTGTCTTGTTGTGTTATGTTGTCTCTTGGTGTCTCTTGGTGTAGTCTGTTGTTCCTGTGTATTGTCTTCTTGTTTGTGTCCTTGTTTGTGTCCTTGTGGTATTCTCTATGTTTGGTTAGTCTCCATGTTGCTTTCCATGTGTCTGTCTGCACCTTTGCCTGTGAGCTTCTTTGCATGTTATGCCTTAGTTCCTAGCTTGTTTCTGCTGTTCCTGTTTCCACGTTGTGAGTTGCCTTGTTCACTGCATGTGTTTGTGCCCTGGTCTTGCCTTGTTCCGTTGCCTGAGTCCTAGCCTTAGTCTCTGATCTTGTTCTGTGTGTTGTTTCCAGTCAGTCTGTTTTGTACTTTGGCTTCTGTTTAACCTTCTTGTTTGGCATCAGTTTAGTCCTGTCTGTCTGTTTGTTCTGTACCTGCACATATTTACTTCTAGTCTGCTTTGTCTCTGTCCCTAATCCTGTTGGTGCCTAGCATTGGCACTTCTGGCCTGTCTGGTCAGCTGCCACTGCTGGGGACTGCTCTGAGGTAGCACCTGGTGGCTGTTGGGGTCAGCCAACCTTACCATCAAAGGCTCTGTGAAGATACCCATGCCCGATGGCCACTTAGTTGCGCCCCTCGGAGCAAGCCCGGCAGTGGTCTAGTGGGTCCACTACCCGCTTTCCCTGCTCACCTGTTACACTAATGATGCCTACCTATTAACCTGGGACCTAACTACTGCCTACCTAGGGCCAATCTTCCTACCTACCCACCTGTAGCCAACCTACCTAACTGGACCTATTTACCTACCTGTGACCGACATACCTACCTGGAGCCTAACTATTGCTTAACTACCTACCTAGGGCCAATCTGCCTATCTATCTATGGCCTACCTACCTCAGACCTAAATGATGCCTAGGGCCTATCTACTGCCTTCCTACCTGGAACCTAACTGTTGCCTACCTACCTGGGGCCTAACTGCTGCCTACCTACCTGGAGTTTACCAACCTACCTTCCAAAAGCCTACCAACCTACCTAACAGAGGTCTACTTAGCTACCTGAGGCCTACCAATCTACCTATGGCTTACCAGCCTACCAACCTACCTAGGGCCTAACAACCTACCTGGGGCCCTGCTCACCTACCAACCAGGTAATATGAATCTGAGGGGTAATGGCCAAAGCTGTATCACAATCTCCAGAGGATTAGTCATCTGTTCCTCCCCAGCCTTCTAGGAGACTGTGCCTCGAAACTATGATCAGGACCCACTATCCCACCCAAGATAACTTTGTACAGAGGTGGGGAACAGTGAGGAAGGTGCTGGATGAGTGAGGATTCTAAGATATTTGCAAATCTGCAGGGATGAGTGGTGGCCAGGAGAAGTCAGCATGGAGGTCTGCACCAGAAGCAGAAGAAAAGGGAAAGTAAACAACTCATCACAAAAACGTCACCTGTGAGTCACAAGATGTAACTGCACTGTAATTACTTAAAGGGGGTTCTCATTACAGGCTTTCGCAGGCATCTTGAGCTATTGCTCCAGCTTACAACTTCAAATCCAGGGGTGGGTCTCTCCTCCCAGTAGGCTTATCTTTCCTCACTGTGTATTTCCTGCTCTCTCCTGAGTTATCATCATCATTTTGTGTGAGCAGTGGGAGAGAGAGGATGTCACAGCTCTGCAGACCTCCTGCAGTGGTCAGATCTCATGCCTGGAGAGCTGTCACCTCCCTCCAAAAGCTCCTTGTAACTAGAACACCTGCATTGGTGTAAACTTTTATACATACAATCTGAAATGATAAAACAAATGTGAGAAATGCCCTCTGCTCTCCCCTCTTTTATCAGGCAGGAGGGAAATGAGGAGCAGAGTGTATAACACTGTGTTATATGAGTGGTGAGAGTGAATCTAGCAGCTAGAGAAACTGAGTAATTGCCCACATCCTTCACATAGTGATGTCACTGTAAAAGGAACATAGAGAGCTCAGGCCTTTATTACATAGCTCAGAGTGGAGTGAAAGACAATGAGAACATAGACACAGACAGCAACTAGCACAGAAAGCCAATTTTAGTTTAATCTTCACACAACTCAGAGTTAAAGGAGTTTTATCGTTTGAGCTGTTCGGGCTGTTCAGCTAATTTTCTCAGACTGAGTTTGAAATCCAGGAGCATGTCTCTCCTGTCAGCAGGCGTGTCTCCCCTCCCAGGAGGCATGTCTCCCTTCACTGAAGAACTGTGACATCATCATTTTGTTTGAAGCAGGGGATGCAGAAAGTTGTCTAGATATAACAGCTCTGTAGCCTCCTGCATGCTTTTGTCTGCAGCCTTGAGGCTCCACAAGCTCCAGCAAGCACATGTTATATGTCTGAGTTTACACACAAATGACACTGAAAGCCAGCATCTTTAACTTCTGTTCTAGTGGTGTTCACCCAAATTGTACTGACAACAGGCAGAGATCTTTACTCAACTACAAGGACAAATGTCAGCTTCAAGTAAAGATCTCTGCTTGCTGTCAGTGACATGTGAGTGAAAATGGGGTGAGAAGCAATCAGCTTTGAGAGAAGACCCTGCTCAGCCTATAACTATTTTGGGCTGGTGGTGCAGTGGTAGAGCATTGCTTTTACAATGAAGGGGTTTTGAGTTCTAGTACCTCACAGAGTATATTCCCCCCTCCCCTAATTTCTACACATATGTAGAGAGACCTAAAATATATATGTCAATCTCTATAATGATATATATATACACATACATAGCTCCTCTATATCATGTCTCATCCCCCAGAGTATATGCATTGTATCATATATGTTGGAAGTGCTTGGTGTGACTACTGCGAGGATAGGACACTATATAGGGGAGCTTTGGGTGTGTATATGAACAAAATTATAGATGTCTACACATATATTTCCATATCTTTATATATGTGTACAATTAATAAAAGAAAAAAAAAGCTACTGATGGGGCTTGAACTCCTAACCTCTCTCTTGCAGAGTGGATCAGCTAAGCACTGCACTATACAAACAGCTTATACAGACACTGTGTTGAATCCTTTTGTTACACACTACAGATGATGGCGTCATAAGGAGGCGGGGCTTGAATTAGATCTGAGGAACAGAACGCCCTCTTTTCAAAGTAGCAGCTTAAGGACTGGACCTGTGAGGAGGTGAATCAACACCCTAGAGCTGGTAGATGAGCATGCAGCCAGCAGACCTTGGTTTCACTATCAATTTTAACAGCCCAGAGGGGAGTAAACACAGAGTGTGCAGGCAGCCAATCACAGCGCAGGGGGCGTGGCCAGGGCGTATCCCAACTTTGTAACGATAAAACCCCTTTAAGAGAGTGCAGGACAGCCAATCACGCCACAGGGGGTGTGTCCCACACAGGGAGTGTGTCCCAAACAAGCTCAACTAAATATCAGGCAGCCAATCATATCAAAGGGGTTGTGGCCCGAACTCAAGCTGCTGAAAATATCTAGGCACTCACAGATTAGCTAATATCTGCTATACTAAATGATTTAGGTAATGCAAACCATTTGCAAGTGTTTATTTTTACTGTCCCCATCATTACAGATATGAATTTTGTAGAGAGAAAACCCCTTTAAATGTCTGCAGAGCCTATGTACACTGGTATCTACCAGTATATGTTCAGTGTATGGAGGTAATATGCAGTCTGCAGAGCCAGTGTACACTGGTAACTACCACTATGTGGCTGTAATATTGGTCTTTGTATACTGATCTTTAATCAGTACTAGTATAGGGGTATATTTCAGTTACAATGTGGTGGTAATTTGTGGTTGTATTCTGGCGGCATAATCAGGTTCTTATGTAGTAATGTTATTGGTAATGCTGGTGTTGGTGTAGTGGGATTTATTTGGTTGCATTAAGATGGTGATATATGTGGTGATGTATTTGCTCCTTGTATTATCAAATAACTGAATGACTATTATTACCAGGCACCAGTAAATGTTCATGGCTTTGAGGAGAGGAGGGGGGTGGCCCATCCAAAAGTTTACTATGGGGCCCAGGCTTCTCTAGATACACCTTTAGGTACATCTGTACTATAACATTGTAAGATTTGAACAGCATTTTTAAATATAGTTTGCTAGGTTTTGACTGATATGACTGAACACTGTTGCTTTTTATTGTTTCTGATTTAAATGAGTATGTTAGTGTTGGCATAGAATGACACGTTTATGGCATTTTACCAGGCCAGGGGGTAACTATAGGAGGTGCATAGGTTCTGTCAGACCCTAAAGGCTGTGGGAAACAAAAACATTCCACTGCCCCAGACGAAGATATTAGTACCATATAGAACCAGCTCCATCACAGATGTTACCGACACAGAAATGTCTAAAGTAAAACAGTATTATTTAAATAAAGTCCAAATGAAAACAAACAGCTTATCTTCAGCAGGGTGCAACTTAAGGTATAACATAAAATCAGGACTGGGACAAGGTTTTCTATTGCCCAAGTCAAAGCACATAAGGCCCCCACAATGGAATATTCAGCTCACTCCATGCCTCCTTGTGCCGCCTTCTTATTTGGGATGAAGTGGCACTCTTAGGCGCTCACATACCTTCACCTACCCATCATTCCAGCCCTGCATAAAGTGACCTTTCTTCAGGTATAGGGTTAATATAAAACAGGTTACTCTCACCAAACAGTCTTTTAAGGTTGCAGCAGGGTTAACCAGCACCTCTAACTTAGTAATATAACATTTGCAGATAACTAATGAGCAGCAACTCACACACACCTCCACTAGGGGGAACAACTAGTTGATAGGTGTGTGAGTTGCTGCTCATTAGTTATCTACACCTGTTACATCTTTCTTAAGTAGCACTGGGACTTGTGTTGCTTCCTACTGGGTTTAGTCTATTATTCAGCCATTGAGCTGTAAGTATGGCTATGTGTTTGTGTTTTTGAGTAATGTCCGATTTTTCTGTGATTTTTCTGTAAATGGTGTGACAGAGTGTCTGGACTGGTCCTAGAGGGAGTTTATATCTGCCCAAGATACCTTATGTCTGCCAGGTAGCAAGCAACCAGAAAGAGAAGCGTCAGAGATCTAAAAGATCTCTATGTGTAGGGTTTAGTAAAACCCATTTGCAAGGGCTGGTTTGCTGGAGTGGGGATAGCGAGGGTGGGCCCAACTCCACCTGGACAGTCCGGGTCTTGGGCTGCCTGATTAAGTTTAGGTGTGTCTGCCTCATATAAGGCCAGAGCCGCAGACACACACTCTCTCAGCATGGGACAGGTTAACTGCTACAAACCTGTGGGAGCCCCTACTTGTGGTACAGTAATACTGTTGTGTTTGGTGACTGGTATTAGGCCGGCACTGTGTTAGAGAGGAATACCTGATGTTTAGTTACAGCCAGACAGGCATAGGATTGGTTTTGTTTGTTTTGTTTTATGTACCACATGCTAAACAATAAAACTGGCTGCGGTCAGTTTTAAACAAACTTTCCTTGTCGTTTGGACTTCTGTGCCCACTGAGCTGTGCCCGTCTACCCAGGAGACGACCAACCCGCTACCTAATCCCTTACAATGGCTAGTGTAGGGACTCACAAGGTATGAGGAACCTTGTAGCGGTTTGCGAGATTGTGAAATATATTGGCAAATGTATCAACTAATACCTCATATTTGATGTTTTTCCAGTTTTTGCCCTAAATACTGGGAAGCAGAGGGTGTCTGGATTTTGTGTTGGACACCTGAAATGTGCTGGGCAGCCTGCCCAATCGAGTAGTAGAGGCGTCACATTTGCACCACACATAACCGTGTAATTAGCATACTTTGTATCACTTTATTATATGCAATTATAACACTAGCAACCACCCTTCTCATACATAGAAGGCGTGAGTGGTTGTCTTATCAGTATTTTTGCATTTGTGCAGTCTCTTCATGTATTATACTGTGGCTTTCTTTCTGGTGTGAACTGGTACTTACCCAATGTATAGATTTTTATCATTCAGTTTCTCCCCTATTGGATAGGTGTTTGAGCTGCTGCTCATTAACTATCTGCACCTGTTTTATCTTTCCCAAGTAGCACAGGAGCATGTGCTCCTTACTGGGTTCAGTCTATGTCCAGCCATTGAGCTGTAAGTATGGCGTTGTATTTGAGTAAATAATGTCCCATTTTTAGTGATTTTTCTATATTACATCTGCAGTTTAGGTGATTGGGCCAGAATTGTTACTGTCATACATGAAAAAACTTTGAGATTCTTGGTTCACATATTTTGATAAAAAAATGCTTAAGCTGCCCACGACTTTCAACGTGATCTCAGGTCGGGCAGTCCTATGCTATCTTTACCTCTCAATAGAGCCAAATCCAGGCCTCTCACTGGGTCAACCGACCTCGTGGGCAGCTTAAGCATTTTTTTGATCAAAATATGTGAACCAAGAATCTCAAAGTTTTTTCATGTATGATAGATAGGGATTTCCATGTAATGTATTGTCCTTTTTTGCAGTAGTGTGCCCCTGGTAGTGATGTGCGTGTATTATATATATTAAAATTTATATATTATATATATATATATTATATATATATATATATATATATATATATATGTGCCGCAACCCTGCCAGTGGCACCCAGGTTTGCATATTGTTTTTTCAGAGATGTTTTTTGTGCAGAACCATACGTTGTATTTGGTGTATATTGCTTTTAATCTATATGGGGAGGAAGGGGTGCCTCCATTTTGGTTTTCTGCACTACGCCCACTTTCACAGGCTGTCATAAAAGTGCAGCCTGCAGGTTTGGTGTTTTTTTTTTTTTTTCCTCTCTGGATAATGGAGGTCGGTTGACCCAGTGAGAGGCCTGGATTTGTCTCTATTGAGAGGTAAAGATAGCATAGGACTGCCCGACCTGAGATCACGTTGAAAGTCGTGGGCAGCTTAAGCATTTTTTGATCAAAATATGTGAACCAAGAATCTCAAAGTTTTTTCATGTATGATAGATAGCATAAATGCTTCTTTAGGGAATGTAAAGAATTGGTACTGTGGCACACATTGTGGGTAGCATTTTAGGAGAGGCAGTGCTACTTTATTCATTTTATCTTTTATTTTATCTTAACATAATTATTTTCCTCCAAAGAAATCTTCATTTTTTTTAGAAATTATTTTCCAGGTCCTGGTTTCCCACTAAAACTGGGGAAACACAGCATCACTATTTACAATGAAAATCAGCTTGAGCTGTGTGGTTTCCAGTTGGAACTAGTAACACCCTCTGTGTGATCACATTTCTCTCTTTCCTATATATTTCCCTCACTGAGCACAATTTCTAAGAAATACACTAGTGACAGTAGTAACAGCGAAGGTGAAAATGACATTTTACTGTTTACTAAAGAAAAAACCTGTGTAGATTATGTTAGTTACGGATTACGCTCCTGGGTGTTTGGTGATCTCAGACAATCATACGTCCTTCTTTTAGCTGCCCACTCACTTAGGCAGATAGCTTAAACCTGTTCATAAAATGTATAATGGGGAAAGCTTAAAGGGGTTTTGCCATGATCTCATTTCATACCTCCTGTATCCAGCTTTTCAGCTCTTTGTGCTCAGAAGGGGGCGTGTGTGATTTGTTTGAAACCCATGTAACCCAGCAGGATGACATCACCAGGCCTTTCCTCTCTGTAGTCAAGGAAAGATCTGTTTATGTAAAGCATTGTGAGTAGCTGAGAGGTAAAGTTTTTGCTTCCAGGCACAAGGGTCCGAGGTTCAAATCCCTGCAGGAACCAAGCCTGTGTTGTTTTCTTTTCATCTCTTTATTAATGCACAAACCTCTTTTTTATTTACTTGCACTGTTTGACTAATTGCTAAGGAATACAGAGGACAGGAGTAGAGTGACAGCACCTGGGGATTGAACACTTAGTAGCTGCCTGAGAGGAGAGGTGATGTCTGAGCATTCTGACCAGTAGTGAGGAGCTCTCAAAACTGGTCGTATCCCCTGGAGACGAGCTGTAAACAATGGATCACTAAAGGAGCAGCTAAAACAAAAACAGTCCAGAATTTTTAATAAAAATGAATGGTGAAACTGTTTATTTCATTTGCAAGCTTCCCACATCAATTTTACTTCGTGGCCAAACCCCTTTAAGTAACAGAACTTCCCAGCATAAATATAAAGCTAATTAAGTCCACTAAGGGTTAAAAAATCTAATTTACACAAACTAGGAGAAGTAGGAAAAAGAATATCGAATATAATATATTTCATATTTCATCTCTAAATGCAAATATGACATAAAAGTCCAACTAATAAACAGATGGTGAATAAAGGAAGTCATTAGATATTGAACATTTAGCATATCTTTAAACAGAATATATTGAATGTTTAATCACACACTCCACCGGCGAGACCAAACTCTTTGCAAAAATGTTTGTTTAGCTTTGATAGTCTATTTTGTATACAAACTAAGCTTTTGAGATAAATTAAACATTTATACAAATCAAGGGAAGTATTTGCATCTATTTGACTCACAAGATTTATTAATATGAAATATGACTGTGTCTACTGAATTTATGTTCCGAATATGACTAATCTCACAGGTTCTAAACACTTGGAAGCAAAAGTAGCAACAGCTAAGGTGGAAATGACATTTTACTATTGACTGAAGAAAAAAACCTGTGTAGGTTATTTTAGATACAAATTACATTACAAAACATAGGCTTTAGAACAGAAAATTATACCAAATATCAAAAGGAGAAAAATCATAGTAAAAAGACCATACTTTTTAAAATTAACAGGAACATGTTCCTAGAAAAGGTTGTTGTGTTGTTACGTCTCACTATAGATTAATGATAAAATTGGTGCTGAGGATAAAAGTGATGTTTGTGGTGTATTGAAGACAATGGTGCATATAGTAATAAAGTTAGAGTTTCGCAGAAACTACCATTTGGTGTCCTACTGTACCCTGGCATGACTTCAATTACACCGTTTTTTTTTTCCTGTTGGATTCTTTATGAATGTGACATGGTCCATTGCAAATCATATTCAACCCTAAGTCTGGATCACAGGAGCATACTTACAAGCTGCTTTAACAGGACTAAGGTCAGAACTGGAGGTCCATGGGATTAACCAGATATGTTAGGCAACACTGTCACTATGAGTACTGAAACAGAAGACCTAGGTCTTGAGGAGCAACTTTTTAGTTGGCACTGATACACTACATGACATCAGGCTACATATAGGGTTAACGTCACATTTTGGCTGTTCTTAACTTGTTGGTTAGCAAAAAGACTCAGGGTGACATGTATGTATGGGACTGCACCAGTAGTCTGATGTCCTTTCAGCCAAAAACTGGCACAGCCCCTTTCTCTGGATTTATAATCAGGCGCACTTCAAAATTAGGCCTATTATCAGGTGCCCACGGCACTTCGTAATGTGCCTGAGATGGGGGGCATTCTGGAGGTGTGTCGTACCACAGTCGTATGATTCCTCATATTTGTGACAGGAGTGGTTTACCTGAGCCTGATTTGTCGTTTTGGAGCTAGAAAGTGCTGAATCTATGACCCTCTGTAGAACAAGTTTATAAATTCAGGTGCATTCTACACTACTAATGCAGGCAAAAAATGGCATCTGGGTGCCAAAATACATACATGTTGCCATCAGTTGTCATTATACTCATTTTGCTTCCCACTGGCAACAATATCAGACAGCAGACCTACTGTTACAATGAGGAAGTGAAAAGTTTTCATCGAACCTAGAAAAAATGCTATCTTTTTACTCTTTTTATATGGGGAGTTGACACACTGAACACAGTTCATGTACCTATCTAAGAAGTAAAATAGTTGCGAAGCCACATAGCATACAAGCATGTACAACAATAATTAAAGTTCAATGGAGCAAAAAGTTGCTTTCAAAATTTCCTTCAATCTCAAACTTGGCAATTCATTCATTCATCTCTTATTTTAACAACTATTTCATATGGCTTAGATAGCAGGAGTCCACTGACAAGCTAGTGGCAACAAAACATTTACTTTCTTCCTATGCCTCCACAAAAACATTATTAGTAGGGATTACCTGTGATGTCAGGTGTGAGAATTGATTCAAAACAGAACTCTGTTTGTACTTTTCATATCCATTGCTTACACATAAGAAACTGTCTATATACCATTTGCATGAATTATTCTCTATACCTATTTTCCCTTGACCAGTTTAAATAAGATATTATAGGCCTGAAATGCACTGCTTCTGCAAGGTAAAGGACCTCCGGGATATACCTGTCTTGGATGATACTGAAGACATTTGAAATTGATTCACTATAGACTAACAAGAAGATAGCTTCAGCAAAACAACTAATGACACAGAGATGATTTGGACATATGTTGCGACACCCAGCATCTGGAGGACAGCAAAACGGACACTAACAGCTCCAAACGGCCAGTGCGGTTAACATTATGCAAACATACAGAAAAAGTATATTACCATATAAAGATTTATGAGAATCCTTATTAATTCGTCCCATCAAATGTTAATTAACCAATGATCGACTAACACGTATTATGATTTATGCTTGCGTATTAAGTGATATAAAAGGACATGTATCCTCCTCTATTATACAGAGTTGTTATTATCCATCAACCTGAGTGGCTGATTATTCCTTGGGATCCTGCTGCTTGCAGCATATATATATATATATATATATATATATATATATATATATATATATATATATACAAAATTGGAGGAGGTAGAAAATTGGACTTATAACTCACCTAACAGTGAAAAAAAAAACAACAAAGAGGACAAATTAAATTCACTCAAGTTAGAATTATAAGTTGAATATGTTCTTGACAATTTCCCACAAGGTTTTTCTTCTGAGAGCAGATGCCTTCTTCCAGCCTCCATAAATGCATTAGCAAGAGGGATTCCCACTCTACTTTGGGCAGGAAACAACATGGAAACAGTACTAAAGCCCCCTTCGTCTTTTTTCCCCTAAATTATAACTGAGAACTTTGAATGATGCAAATGCCACAATTGAATTACCTTTAGATTAAACACCAACAGACCCAGACTTTATAGAAAAATCTAAATTTCGGTGACTGTAATGTTTATATTTTACCTATATTTTTATTGTGGGTGTCTTCTCTTGAAGAAAAATTCCTTGACTATTATTCAGACATTTTCTTCTTATTTGTTAACAAGTTTGCACAATTTTTGTTAGAATTTTTTTCACCATGTTGAAGTGGTGCTTATAAAAACAACAACACCAAACTTGTCCTCACCTTGTGTGCAGTATTAAATCTGACCATCAGCTTAGTCACAATATCATACACAAACCATGAGGAGTAATGCTCTTTAAAAAAAAACAAAAAAACGGTTTCTAATTCTTTTAATTTGAAGAGAAAAGTAAACTCTGTTAAAAAGCTGCCAGTTTGCTCTTTTCCATTTACTCCAAATGATATTTGGATTAAATTCCTTGTTCAATCATTCTTTGAAATAATTTGTAACAGATAGCTAGAAATGCTAAAGCTTTAGAAAAAATTTCAAAAGCTAGCAATGAATAGCAATTGCTCAGTGACATTCGTAAAATATGTTGAACCATCGTTTAACATTTAATTATAGATCTGTACTGCAGGTGTTAAATACTAATGCAGGTGAGAACAACGGGTGTCATAGTTAAGCAAAAACATAGCAACTAATCATATTGTATTGTAGATGTGGGAGGAACAGAACAAAATAAGGAGAGATGATAATGATGGGATGACAGAGAAATAATGATATTTGTTGTGAAAAAGCGAAAATCTGAAAGGAAATGAAACAAAGAGATAAATAATATATAAAAATAGTCCTGTAAGCTTGCTCAAATATACTTCTTTTTTTGGGTGTTTTCATCCACTAGAGTTAAAGGGGTTTTGCCACGATGTAATGTTAACGTGGGACCCTCCAAAATGGGTATTTAATCACTTTTTCTAAATATATGTGATTACAAAAAGTGAAAACTCTGAGAGCTACAGCATTTCTCAATCCCTCTTAGTTACCTGAAAGCTTCCACTAGACACGACCGAGGAGCTGACAGGCTGCGCTTGCGTGAAACACTTCTTATCTGATGGCAGGGAAAATGAATAAGCTTCAAGGGGCTAGGTAGAAATGTGCAGTGTATGAGCCTGTGTCTGCACTGTTGCAATGTCATTATTTTAGTTACGTTTTGAGACGCTCCCTTATTGCTAACTCCTTGCTCACCCCCTCCCTCTCAGCCCTGCAGCCTTCATGACTCAGCGTGATTTGTTGACATTCTCCCTGTACTGATAAGAAGGTAAGTAACTTGGGTCCTGGCAAATCCCCTTTAAGTCCTGTGATGGTTAGTATACAGTGAGATTTACTTGAAAGAGGCCCAAAATATTCTGTTGTAACTTCTGTTAGGATGGAGTAATCTGATCGATTGCATTACATGTACTGAGGGAAGTGATCTCCATTTTCTACCACATACATTTCAACGTGGCGTTCCACATTTCTGAACATATTGGCAAGCAAAACAGAAAAGCAGAAATTCACATGGATGTTTTACTTCACAAATGCCTGGAACCAGTGACAGCATTTGACTCTTTTCTCCACATCACTTACTTTGAGCTCCTGAACGATGGTGATAGCATGCACATGCGATTTTACCATTTTTGCAGCTCTTTGACATGTGTGGCGGTGCGACCTTAGAAGATCGCATTTCTCCGCCACTAGATGTTCTGCAGCAGCTGAGTTCCAATGGGTTACCAAGTTGCTGGCTGTCAGTGAGGGAGGCCAGCAGTCTGGCAAGGGTAACCAGGAGTTAATTACTAAGGTGGTAATTAAGAGAGTTGCTCAGCTGCTTGTCCAACTCAGAGGCCTGTTAAATAGTCTGGTCTTCAGTATACCAGGGGGGAGTGGGGCTCACAGTCAGTGGAGGACATGTGCAGGCCCTGCCTAGGAGAGTATCCTGAGTGCTTTCCCCCTAGGCTTGAGAGAAGCCAGACCCAAGGACTAAATTGTACAGTATGAGTACATGTTTGTGGGGCTGGGTATTAGACCCAGACCACTGCTAGAGAGGGACTCTCTGTATGTTTAGTTAGTGGCTGGAAGGCCTAGGATTTATTTTGTTTGCTGTATATGTTTTGCTGTGTTGAAGAATAAAGCTGGCGGAGGCCAGACTTCAAGAGAATCCTGTGTCGACTTGCTGTTCCGTTTACCAAAGCGGCGATCCCAGAGCAAGAGTGTCCCCCAGGCCGGGCCAAGATGGCGGCCGAATATGAGTGAATATGAGTGAATATGTTAAATAAAATCTCCCAGTCTCCTGTGCTAGACGTCTCAGAGGTTTTGTAGGTGACTGCTCCAATGTTGTACATCATAGATTGTGTTCCACAACATTTATGGACGGCCTACGACATGAGAAATGATCAATGGGCTCATTGTTTCTGTACCATGTTCTGGAAAGCACTCTTTGATCTCATGGTATCGCATGAAAACCATATTTTTCTAAATTAAATCTGATATTGGTTACACAAATCGGTGACACAATAGGTTTGCACCATGAAGTCATGCTTCTCCATACTGTACACCACCATACTGACATCAAGTGAGTGAGTAAAAGGGTACAGGGGTAAGTACCCAGAACTCACAAATGGAGGTTAAACATCACCGGCGCCTACCTCACCACTCTGACGCGGGGACATCCTAGCTTGTTCGAAGCTCTATATACTGAGGAGCACATTGCAGGTTTTCTTGTTAAAATTTTTTCAACCTAGTGAGAGTTATTACAGAATATTTGGGGCCTCTTTCAAGTGAATCAAGTGAATTTTGTTTTGAATCAATAATTTTCAAAATTCCTGTTTATCGCACACAGTTGTTATACAGCACTTGCAGTAGGTTTTTCTCCTAAATTTTTCTACCTTTTCTCCTATATTAATTAATTAGTACCTTAGAACCAGTTAAAAATAACTTTACTTAACAAGAGGGTAACTATGTTCTGAACTTGTGACTTTCAGGCTCCATATCGCACCATTCACTATAGCTTTGAACATGAGGCTACCATCATTTTATAGACAATCATCTTCCCTATTTCATACATCAATTTGACTTGCAACTATTTACCATCTGCTTGGTTCTTGATTTGTGTCATGTAACTACATTGTTACTGTTTTGCGCCTAAAAATCTAGACTTTAGTTTTTATTACTTTGCTAGTATTTTGTAAATCCATCTTTGCTTTCAACACTGCTTGAATTCTTCTGGGCATGCTCTCGATCAAATTCAAGCATGTCTTGACTGAAATCTGATCCCAGGTCTCTTCTACATGCTCCCAATGTGGGTGAATACTGCTCAACTTACTTGGGTACGAAAACAGCTTTTTCTTCAACTCTACCCACACTTGTTCAATTGGGTTGAGGTCTGGGGACTGTAGAGGCCAATCTAGCAAATCTTCTTATTGTCATTGAACCACTCCTGCACCAATCTTGACATAAGCTTTGGGTCGTTGTCCTACTGGAACACTATGTCATCCTTTTAATACCCATAGATCTCAAGTATACAAAGTAACTCATCTTGTATTTTATTCACATATAACTCATCATTGAAATCAACATCAATCCTGGTCAAGTATCCAACGCCTTTGGCTGGGAAACGAGTCCATATCATCCGGCTTGCTCCATGGAACTTGACACTTCATTCAATTTCTTGATTAATTAGCCCCCTTTTCTCTTGATTTCTCCAATAAGAGCCCAATCTTTTAACTTTCATCTAATCACTTCAAATTACACGTTTCCAAACGGCGACAGTCCACTTTTCATACTTTTCTTGTAAACGCAAGCCCACGCTTATTTTGATGATATTGAATTCAAGGCTTCTTTACTGTTTTTCGGGCCATAATTCCAGACCTGTGTAAAGCGTATTGCATTGTGCTTGCATGGATATCTGGGATCTCACTATTATGAAGCATATGAGCCAGCTCCACTGCCCTGTTTGTCGTGCCAGAACTGATAGACCTTGTGATGAGCCGGCATGTTGACTCCAACATTTTGCCTAAATGTCCACCTCTTGGCTTTGTAGTGAATGGACAACCTTTATTTCATATTCTACCAGCTGTCATGGCCTCACATGATGCAGTTTGGTAATTTTCTTGGCTGACAGACCGCTATCGATGAGCTGGTTGATGTATTTTCTCTTTTCTTCATGGCTGCTCCTCAATTTGAACCAGTGACTTTTTCCACTGGAATTAACCTAACACAATGAGATATTAGGGAATGTGGAAAACAAATGAAGAAAAAGATCCAGCTCACCTGCCAATGATAGGGAATGCCTAGAAAGGGTGTGAACTGCACCACCACAGCTTTAGACAAAATAGAGAAAAGGACCCAGCATTCCCAATAAAATCTTGAAGTTTATAATTAGAGATGGGGCGAATATTACCCGAAATCGTTTCGTGCACTTCGCAGAATTTCTGAGGCAAAAAATAACTATCGTGTCCAAATTACTTCGCAACAATCACATTAAAAAACCTACTCCAGGCAGCAACAGAGCCTGCAGGGGCTGTAGAACGTTGTGCCAAGCTTAAATAAGCAGAGGGAGCTTGGTTTTGGTCTTTCATGACAATGTTTGTGTTTTGAGTATACACGCAGGATGACTGCCGCCGCACCTTAGAATCGCTGTCACTATAAATTCGCTGGGCACGTAAGAGGGCAAAACTGACCAAAAAAACTCAAGCGGGAATGTAGCCTGATAAAGTCATGCAAAGCGAAAGCTGGAAAAAAATCAAGCTGAACTCAGGTGGCAACATTAGTGACAGAAGGTTTGGAAGGTGAGCGGCGGCAGCCACAGCAAGCATGAGGTCAAGGCATGCACAATGACATTCTGAGGAGGCAAAAACAGGAGGAAGCCACAAAAGGCACAATGACTGAGAGCTGCAGGTCACGGCGGCAGCAGCATGAGGTCAGGCAGTGGCACAATGACATTTCTGGAGGTGGCAAAACAGGAGGAATGCCACAGAGAATATCACAATGACTGAGAAAGGAGTCACTGCGGCAGCACATGGGGAGGCGGTCAGGCAGTGGCAACACAGACATTCTTGAGTGTGGCAAAACAGGAAGGAAGCCACAGAATGGCACAATGACTGAGAGCGGAGGTCACGGCGGCAGCCATCATGAGGTCAGGCAGTGCACAATGACAGTCTGAGGTGGCAAAACAGGAGGAAGCCACAAATGGCAACAAATGACTGAGGACGGAGGTTCATGGCGGCAGCAGTATGAGGTCAGCGCAGTGGCACAATGACACAGTGTTTGAGGACACGGCAGCAGCCACAGGACAGCTGAGTCAGAAAGTGGCACAATGACACACGTGTGGAGGGGACACGGCAGCAGCCACAGCAGCAGCCATGAGGTCAGAAAGTGGCACAATGACACAGTGTGGAGTGACACGCAGCAGCCCAGCAGACATGAGGTCAGACCAGTGGCCCAATGAACATTCTAAGGTGGCAAAAACGTATTATATGCCACAGAGTGGCACAATCACACAGTGTAGGGACGGTCACAACATGCAGCAGTATGAGGTCAGGCAGTGTCACAATGATATTCTGGAGGTGGGCAAAACAAGGATGAAGCCACAGATTGGCACAATGACTGAGATGGAGGCACGGCGGCAGCAGCTTGAGTCAGGCAGTGGCCACAATAAACACAGTGGGAGGGACATGGCAGGCAGCCACAGACAGCAGCAATGGAAGGTCAGATAGTGGCACATTAACAAATTCTGGAGGTGGCAAAAAAAGGAGTAGGCCCACAGAGTGGCACAATGACAAGAGATTTGATGTGACTGCGGCAGACAACAGCTGAGGTCAGAGATTGGCACAGATGACACATGTTGGATTCACGGCAACAGCAACAGCAATACATGAGGGTCTATAGAGGTGGCACAATGACAGAGTGTAGAGGTGGGTGGCAATACCATCCCCCTGGTAAAGATGGGTGGTGTAGGTCAGATTGGGAGAATCTGTCTAGCAGATGTGTGGCATCAGGGGGTGGCGGTCATCAGATAGTGGGGCTGAGGCAGGTAGTTAGAACCCAGACTGACGCCTAAGGCATTGTGAGATGGAAATCCTGGCCGATCCTACTCCTTACTTCATCTTTACAAAGGTCATTCCCGTTCCCATTTCCCGTTGGACAAAGCTGGTTCTCCTTGGGTTACGATGGCCCCATCCCGCCGCACTGAAACACCCGCTCTGATGCCCCACACTACTGCCGTGTAGGACAGCTTCTTCCACAGCAAACGTTGGCAGTTTGCGGCCACACATCCAGTTATGCTGCCCAGTAGTTCCACGGATTCTTCTAACTGGGGTGGCAGTGTGCGCGTCCAAGTAAGGCCACCACCTGTTGTATCATGACTGCACCAGGTCCTGCTGCTGCTTGGCAACAGCCCTCCTCACTGAGGCGGGTGAAGGAAGCTACTACATCAGTGACTCCACAACTTAGTAAACTACTGATGGAGCTGGTACTGCTCCTACCCCACCCCCAGCCTTCCCCCAGCAGCCGCGGGAGTAGTCACGTGAGCGCTGAGGAACCCCCCCCCCCGTTCATACCTGTCAGAGGAGGGACGATGCGCACATATGCCAGCGGCCACTGATTTACCGCGAGGATATCCTATAGTAAATTTGAGTTTGTCTTCCCTCTCATAGCTGGAAAGAAGGCTCCCATTTTGGACCGGTAGCTAGGGTCCATATAGGGTGGAGAGGCCAGAAGTCATCCCGCTCCGGATCTGACTGATTCGGCTGTCCCACTAGCCCAGGCAAATAAGCATGCTGCGGGCCATCAGCACAAGTGACTCCGAGGGGCTCCCTGCCTCCATTTCAACAGTATACACTACCCGACGGTGCTTGGGGGTCATCTGCCTCATCTTCCTCATCTCCATCCACCTCCTCCAGCTGCTCCTGCTCCTTCCCACTCTTGTCACCTGGTTAGAAAATCCACTCATTTAACCAGAAAAAGCTTCTGATCCAATGTCCCTCCTCCTCCTCCTCCTCCATTTCAGATCCCCACCCGACTCCAATGTGGCCACGAGATGTATTCGCCACGTCGTCAGTCCCCTGCCCAGATAGATTTTTCAGCATCTGTTCCAGGACATGAAGCAGTGGAATGACGGTTATTCATCCCGTAGTCACCTGTGCGACTGACCAAATAACGTCGCCTCCATCGAATGGCCTCAACAAAACGGTCCAGGTGGCACGCATGAGCTGCCAACTGGCTGACATCAAAGTTCCACAGGGGAGTACTTCTGTCTGCCCTGGAGCATCAAAAAATCGTTAATGGCCTTTTACTCTGTTCATAAAAGTCGGTCCAACATTGCAGGCTGGAATTCCAGCGGAGTGGTAAACATCGCATATCATAGTGTGTTTGGGGAGGCCGTTCAGCGCGTGCAACTCGAGGAGGGTGTTCCTGACTTTGTAGACGAATGGATAAAGTGCATGCACAGTTTCCTGCCATTTTCAGAAGGTTTTCTGAAGAATCGGTGGAGCAGAACTTCAGGAACCTTTTTCACAACAGATTGAACACGTGCGCCATGCAGGGCCGCTTGGACCTCAAAATTTCCCACCTCGGGCACACGTCACACCATGTTCCTCCCATTGTCCGTCACCATGGTTCGGATTTTGGCAGTTGGGCGCGGAGAAAGCCACACATCGATTTCTTGCTGCATGACGCGGACAGTTCCTCCCCTGTGTGACCTCTCTCGCTCGAGGCAAGCCAGGTGTAGAACTGTAGTGAGCACACCGCTGTGGCCCTACACATGTGGTAAGATGGAGAGCAGTACTTGTGGAGGCTGAGATGGTGGTGATGGTGGAGGAGGAGGAGGCGGACAGTGGCTGCAGGTGCAGCATTTGACAACCATGGAGGAGAAAGCGCGTCTCGCTGTCCAAGTTGTTGGTTTGCCTTGGCAGGAAACACATTCACGCCCGTGGCCATTAAGGGACATGTACTGGCCCTGACCGTAGTTACAGCTCCATGCAACGTCCGCACGGCTGCCGTGCACCTTGGAAACAAACCGAGTAAGCTCAAGGACTGACCCGACCGTTCGTTCTACATATTTTTATGAATGCTTGGTACTGCACGCCTTTTTGGAAAAGAAATAACGGCTGTGGAACTCTCCAACTCGTCTCGGCACAAGCCATTAGTTTTCACTGAAAGGTGCAGAGTCCACCTTTTGGAAAGGGTGGGACTGCAATACCAACAACGTTGAGCACGGTCCAGCTGCTGCACCTTAGGATGGTAGGAAACGCATACTGTTTGTCCTCATAGCAATCGCCTCACTGAACGATCTGCTGTCACCATGAGTACTAGGACAGGAGCATCTGGACCGGGAGATGATGTCAAAGAGAAACTAGCTACCCTCTGCAGAGGTTGGTGGAGGCTTGACAGGCTTCAATGGCATGTCGTACCACTGGGCGTTGCTGCCTGCTGCAAGTTCGCTAGACGCGGCAGGATGGACCCACACATCTGAGCCACGTTCTCCCAGGGCCACCTGATGGTGGACGCTGCATGTGTGTACTCAGGGCCATGGTGCCAACGTTAGCTCCCTGGCCACCCGCTTCACTTTCTGCTTTACAGATCTACATATACCCATATTCGGCTCCTCCGGTGTTCCTTTACAAAGAAGCTGCCACACCGCAGAGTATCGATTTTACCGCCAAACGCTCCGAACTGAGTGACTACTCTGGCCGCCGGCTGCCGAAGATAGTCTGAGGTGAGGTACTCGCTGAGCTCCCCTTGCGCTACTTTCTTGGACCTGCGAGCGGGTTTTTACCCCGTGCCCGCTTGGCTCCCGACCTCACACTGCCTGCTTATCCTGCTGACTTCCGGCCACACGACCCACTTGCTGCTGCGCCGCTTCCTGAACGCCAAGCTGACGCCCTCGTTCTCCATGACACTGATGAAGCCCTTGCCTCACCCGCTCCCAAGTTGTCGGCTATAGCAACATCTATCTTGTGGTTTTTCATCGTCACTGCTGTCGCTCTCACCGGTCTTTGGTATGCCGAGGCTGACCTCTCACAACATGACCAGTCCCATGCCCACTCTCGAACATCTATACTTTTCCGCCTACTGCAAAGAAGCAGGATTTTTGGGCCCCATTCTTCGCTGCAATAGCGCTTGACTGCCCTCCTCAAAATTGTTCATCATCCACGATATAAAAGTGAGCGCTGAGCGACCCAGACTCACATAGTAGAACTCTGCTGAAGGTAACTGGATGGACAGAGGCGGGCTGAGACAGGTGAGGGCCGCAGACCCGCTCCCGGGCCATGCCAACAAGGGTTGTGTCTGAGGTTCCCACCAACTCTTTGCTGTTGTTGTCAGATGTCATCTGGAGAAAGAGGATTGACCTAGTCAACCAATCAAGAACCCTGGTTGCTGAAGCAAGCACACTGCCGCTTAAAATATGACAGCGGCAGTTGTGCCTCACTGATTGACCCCGCTGCGACGATCCCCGTTGCTGTGCTGCAACTGGGCCTGTTCCAGGAATATTTGTTGCCACTGCCACCGAGGTGCAGAGCCTGCCACCTTCTCTGTCTGACAACTGTTATGTTCTAAAATGATTACAGACACTGTTTGAATGATGAATCTGTATATGAATAAATAACCACCCTGTTTTTTGACGTTCCAAATGAAACCCCGTTACAAGCTTGGGTAAACGCCCTTGGATATAAAAATTGCGCGTCCACCAAATGTCCATGAAATATTTACTTTGTATGTGTCCCCGTTTAAAAACATTGTGTTGTTTTACTAAATGTAAAAGCACAAACAGGCTTAATAAAGCCCCCCCCTTCGGACATGATATAAGGCTACAGGAAAAAAGAATGTTAATTTTTGTCAGCACACCAGCCACAAACAAGCGCTTAATTAACCCCTGTTGGTAATTGTTCGCCAAAGAATTGAGCCGCAACAAACTAGTAGCTTTGTAGCGTGTTACAATTGGCGTGATTTCAACCCACACAACAAGAGATACAGTTGTACATTAACCTTTGCTTGGTGAATTAGGCTACCGGAAAAAAGTAGTACATTTTTGTGCGTTGAAAAAGACGTTCGTTTAATTTTTGTTTCCAGCACACCAGCAAAACACGCTTAATTAACACCCTGAATGTAAATTGTGCCAAAGAATTTGTTGCCGCACAAACACAGTAGCTTTGTAGCGTTTACAAATTGCGTGTTTTCCTACGCCACACAACAAGAGATACAGTTTGTAGTTAACCTTTGCTTCTGTGAATTAGCTACAGGAAAAAGTGTATATATTTTGGCCGTTGAAAAAGGACGGTTTTCTTTGGGATCAGCACACCAAGTCAAAACAACGCTTAATTAACCCCTTGATGTAAATTGCGCTCCAAGAATTGAGCCGCACAAACAGTAGCTTTGTAGCGTTACAATTGCGTGTTTTCCTACCGCTACACAACCCCAAAGGAGATACAGTTTGTAAAAATTAACCTTTGCTTGTGAATTAGGGCTACAGGAAAAATGTAAATATTTGGCGTTGAAAAAGAACGTTTCTGTGACAGCAACCAGCAAACAACGCTTAATTAACACTGGATAGTAAATTACGCCAAAGAATTGAGGTCCCGCAACAAACTAGTACTTTGGTAGCGATTACAATTGCCGTGTTGTTCTACGCCACACACAAGAGATACAGTTGTAATTAACCTTTTGCTGTGATTAGCTAATCAGTAAAAATGTATATATTTTGGCGTTAAAAAGACGGTTTCTTTGGGGTCAGCACACCAGCAAATCAACGCTTAATTAACCCCTGTAATGTAAAGTGCGAAATTAGAAGTTGAGCACCCAATAAAAAATAACGAAGTGGTTATTTTGTAATTGTAAAAACAGCTCGTTTCTTAAATGAATACAACGAGAACAGGCTTAGACCCACTTGGATGATTGAAATGTTATATTCAGCTGCAGTGGACGCAACACTGATTTCAGATCCAATACCCCAAAAAAATTAAAATAGAACATTAGAGAACAGTCCTTTGAACAAGCGAGACACGGCCCACATGAATCGCTATAAATAAAAATCAATTCATCATTAAAGAGTTTTATCATCCTGGCAGCACCTTCCCTGATCATACATGAAGCGGTATGTAGGCTCCCAGCGTCGCTCCCGTAACATATATAGTGGCGGTGACGTACACAGAAACCCTCCTGTCTCCTTGATTTGGCTTCACCTCTGGCACATGTCATGCAGGCTATGGGCCCTTCTTCCTCCCAATGCTATTGCCGCCATGTAACGCCATTGTGCTCGCAGGCCTTTTAAATCAATCAAATATCACGACTTCTTTCACCTGAACCGAAGTACCCCAAAAGTTCAGATCTTCGTGTCCTGAACCGAAGTTTTCCTGAAATTCTAAACGAATTCCACTTCGTTAGAATCAATTCGCCCATCTCTATTTATTATGCATGCGATGTAAAACCAATTAGTAATGCAAAATAAGGTCTTGCCTTTTATTTAACCACTGAGGGTGGTGAGTTGAAAATAAAAAAATGTAGTAAGTTTTGGACAGCAGAAATATTTCTGCAACATCGCTTCATTTTACCTTGGTACATGCAAGTAATACTAAAGGCGGTGTATTTTGCACCAAAAAAATGTTAATGCCCTATTTTCTATATGTCATACACCAAAACTAGGCGCATTTTACGCCAGACATGACACATTTGAATGCACATGAATTAGGTGCATCAAATGTGCTAGTAATGATACCATATGGCAGATTTTTGACAGGTTTGTTCATTCAGGCGCACTATACACTCATTTAATGCTCCTTAAAACTGGCGTGGATGCGCATCTTTTCTGACATGTCACCCGAAAAGTTTTTCGGTTAAGGGTATCAAAGGAGTTTCTTCTTCACCCTGCAGAGGCAATCACAAAAGAAAGCTGTTTAATAAAGAAGCTTACTATATTTTTTTATTCTCAACTTGCCACCCTCAGGGGTTAAATAAAAGGCAAAATCTTGTTTTGCATTATTAATTGGTTTTATGTCATGTTTATGTCAAGACATGTTTTATGTCAATGTTTCTTTTACAGTTTTATTGGGTTCACTTTAATAATTTTCAGGGGTCTTCCCTTGTGAGCTAGCTATGAGAAAAGGATTTGTGGGGCCCCATAACGGTAAGCTTCTGTTCCCCATTGCCCCCTGTTATTCCCCCTTTTTTGGGGAATCGTCTTTTGCATAATAAACCTCAAGATTTTATTGGGAATACTGGATCCTTTTCTCTATAAGGGAATGTGAGAACAGGTTGTAATTTTTAGTATACAAGAAGTATGCACCACCAGGCGCAAAACAATAACAATGCAGTTAAGGGGGGAAAAATGATAATATGAATTAAATAGTGCAATTCAAAATTTAAGTTGAGAAGCTAACATGAGTTTTACAAAATGTGGCATTTTCACATTTAACCTGTAGTGGATGGTTTGAATATGGACTTGAATCAAAATTCAAAAAATCGTACCCCTTATGCTTGGGGCCCGGTATCCCCCTTTTGTTCAAATTTCATTTTTGATGGTGTAAGAAATGCAGTTGTGCTGCACCTAGATACAAATAAATCTGAAATTTGCTTTTTAAATTAGCTTTTATAAAATGGTAGGTTCTACAGAAGGAGAATTCTGTCTTACGGATGGCATAAAACAACTATTGATCACTAAATCCCAACCCAAATAGAGTTTTACATAAGCTAAATTCTCCCATAAGAGCTATGAGAGCATTTGGAAGGAACATGTAGCTTTTAAAGCCTACTGAAAAATAAATATCTGTTAAAGAGACTAAGGGGGCATGTATAAACGGGACTGCACCAGAAGTCTGGTGTACTTTCAACCCAACATCAGGCGCAGCCCCGTTTGCATTACTGAAAAGACTCCCGAATGCCATTATCAGGTGCATTACAGAGCGCAAGCGGCACTTTGTAATGCGCCTGATCTTGGGGGAGTGCGGGAGGCAGGGCGCACTAGAACCGTACAAAGCTATAGATTTATAGCTTTGTTATGGCATTTCTAGGCGCACTACTGCTGGAACAGGTTTACCTGAGCCAGAATTGTCGCCCGAGCGCTAGAATGCGCCTGATTTATGACTCGCAGTAGAGCAGGTTCATAAATCAGGCGCATTCTATACTATTATAATGGGCATGAAATTTGGCATTTAAATGCCAAATTTTAGACATGTGGCCCTAAGTATTACTCATTACTATTACACTGTAAAAAACCTATTTATTCGATGGAGTCGGGGTGATAATAATTAAAAAGAATAGAAAAGAAGAAAGTTTCTTGTGAATAGTCACAAGAAATTTGCTGAGGTTATATAAGTTAATGATGTCCTACAGGACAATGAGGAAAACAATTCTGGGGAAGTTTAATTATTCAAATCTAACCATATTAGAAAACATGGTGATGAAGGAGTGTAATTTCCAAATCCCTGCTTCAAAATAAAAGCTTGTAGGCGCTAGATCACCAAATAATCATTTATTTAAAGGGGTGCTCCTACCATACACATTGATGGCATATCAGTAGGATATCAATTTCTGATAGGTGTCGGAACCACCTCCAGGACCTGCACCTATCTCAGAATCAAAGTGTCGTCTCAGAATGGAGAGCTGCATGACTCTCCAATCTGTTCTATGGGAGTTCTGAGTACAGCTGAACACAGCACTCCCCTGTACTCCAAACTATCATTGAACTAAATTGAGAGTCATTTCCAAGCACGACCGTCCTGTGCTGAACCAACACTTTAGTGGACCCGTTCCTGAGATAGGGGCAGGTCCTAGACTTTGATAGCATATCCAATCAATATGCGACCAAAGCGCATGATGGTAACATCCCTTTAAATATTATAGTGGTAGGACACCTGATGAAATGTTTTACATGAAATACACTGTCCAACCTGTATAGTGTCTAAATAATGATTACATGTTGATCCAGCATCTAAAGGCTCCTGTTTTGAAGTTTGGGATTTGGAAATTATACTCCTTCATCCCTTGTGTGATTATTGATGCTCTTGCAGCAGCAGTGTAAGATTGTGTAGCAGCACAGGCGTTGTCTAGGGTTGTGCCTATGTGAGCACAATATGTGAGCGCATTAAAATTATTTTGTGTGTTCCCCTATTTTGTCTCCCTTTTTCTGGCTTTCCCCTCCCTCTCTTTTCTACAGCAGAAGTTTTCTGACTACACCTAAGAAAACAGTTTATGTTTGGATAACATAAGACTCACCCAAACATATTTAAAGGAGTTGTCCACTTTATAACTTCTTTACTTATTATGTATATAAAAGGAATTCATACAATTTTTTAATATACATGTATTACAAATTCTGCTCCTGTACCTCTTTTATGCCAGTGCAGTAGGCACCTATATAGAAAAAAAATGGTATAGCCCACATTCCTGTCTATAGTGATGGTTCCATGGAGTATCTGTATGGACAAAACAACCACATACATGTCATGTGACTCCTGGTATACAGGAAACCATAGTTTATAGAAGAGCAGAACTCCTCCAGTATTGTTACCTTCAGAAGTATCTTATCCTGATCATTAGTGTCTTTGGAGAAAATGCTCACACATTCTTCTCTTAGTCTTATCTTATCTTTCAGTTGTTGTTTTTTTTTAAGTTAACAATATTAATAATGTGACATTCCCTGCAGAGACAGCAGTCATACAAGTAAATAACCATACTACTAAGGATTATTCCACCATTATCCTATCCAGTTATGCTAACTAAATGCCAGGTGGTCACATGACTGGCCCATGGGAGCCATTACTATCATCTGGATTGTTGGCTATGCCATTTTTTCATTCTAGATAGAGGCACATTGTACTGGTATAAAAGAGGTACAAGAGAAGAATTTTGTAAAATTTTATCATTTTCTATAAAATGCATAATAAATAAAAACAAAGTGGACTACCTCTAGAATCATGTAAACTATGTAGAACATATCTAAATCATTATGGCTGGGAGCAAGTGCAAGTTTTTAGAAAGGATATTCATTTTAAAAACTGCACAACTGTCAAACCCGGTGGCAGGACTCGATAATTATGAATGAAGATCTCCTTCGAGAGGCAAGAAAAGGTTTACAGGTCAACTCAAATTCCATTCATATGTATTTCAATTATTTTCAATAATTACAATAGCATTTTGTTTAAAGTAATATTTGTCCTTAGAATTGATTTTTTCTTTTACTATTTTTTTTATCTATACTGTGTATACATACTGAATGTTTTAGGTTGTTTGTGTCGCTATAAGTGGTCATTTAATCTGAGATTTCTGTAGCACAAACATATTCAAATTTTGTGTTTGCACAATATTTGACGTTTCAAATAAATGTTCTTTCTCAATTATATCTCAGTGATAAAGGATGTTGAAGCAGAGGCTAAAAACAGGGATAATGAAGAAGAGCTGAAATCACATTCCAGAAATTAGTTTATCTTAAATTGGATTCTGTCACTGATTCAGAGTTTTAAAAGTCAAGTAAGAACCTTTTACAGCAGATATATAGATACAGCAGAGCTGAATTAGTCATGTCATGATTTAATTTGTGCATTGTAATATTGCAATAGTGTAACATATATTTTTATGACAATACAAAGAAAGCAGATATATATTAGATATATTTTTATATTATTTTGGCTAAGTCAGGCCCTCTTGTTGGATGAGCCACATAAGTATCCCAAAAATATATAAATTTGTCTGCCACAATGTGCAGTATTTTGACACATTTTATGACACATTTCTGGTGCAACCAGTATAGTGAATATACAGTATATACACTTCCACATGTATGAAACGGTTTTGGTCTAAAATTCACTTTTTCCCCATAGAAACCTATGGTCAAAAAAGTGAGTTAGGCCAAAACCATTTCATACATGTGGCCCTGAATCTGAAGGTCAGAGAGCATTCTAGGTGTGTCCTTCCTATTCAGTTTCTAGCTGGCTATGTAAGGCTCTGTAAAATATGTGCAGTCTATTAATCATATGTAAATTATACACAGACTTAACTGTTTTCTCTTTATACAATAAAAAAATAATTGCACAGTTTAAACCAATTAGCTCAAAGCTATATTTTAGGGCTGTTCAATAGGAAGGTAACTGACATAGTTATAATGATTGATTTATTTGTTAATATAGCGCAGAAATACTCTACAGCACCTTACCGAGATTTACATCACTCAAATATGTCACTGTTCCCAATAGATCTCACAATCTAAATTCCACATTAAACTATCAGCATGTTTTTAGGATGAAACTGGACCATCCAGACGAAACCCATGCAAATACAGGAAAAACATTAAAAAATATCACAGAATCTTTTTACGGGGAAATAATAATAATTATCTCCAGTGCAGTTTGGAAACTTATTTAATCTAAACCAGAGCTCACTTTATTGGGCATAGTTTTTACATAACTGCTCTTAGATACAGTAGGTGCCAAGGTATGAAAAAGGAGTGATGTTTTATACATAAATGATGGGGGGAAAATCAGTCAATAGTTTTAAATTACCTGAAAGTTAGTATCTGACCACATAACAAGGATTTCTAGGTAGATTCTGCCCAAACATCCTTATTGAAAACTGATAGAAAATGATACCCATTGACGTCAATAAAAAGTATTAGTTGTAGTTCATATAAAGCATCTTTTCGGCGCTCAGTTTTCAAAACCCATGAGTGCACAAAAAACTTTGAACATGCTTATTCTTTGGTAATATGTATGTGGAAAACACATGGAAATTGACTATTGATGTCAATGGACTGGCTAAGATCTGTAACGGAGGAGTGGATCCGCTTTGCCAACGCAAGCGATGATAGCTAAGCCACGCCAGAGAACGGAGTCTAAGTAGCCCCTGGTTTTCACCAGAGGCCGCCACGAAGCGGGGTGTACTTGCTGCGGAGTGAGGCTACCAGGTCGTTACCCCTGACGTGACTGGCTTGCGATGGCGGCCAGGGTACAGCGAGGTACAGAAACGTAATCCAGAGGCGTAGTCGGGGACAGGCAGGAGGTCAGGGCAGGCAGCAGAGGTTCGTAGTCAGAGACGGGCAGACGGTCAGGGCAGGCGGCAAACAAGCAAGGTCAGGAAACGTAAGCAAGTGGACTGGTACACGGGTAATCAAGACTGAACTCCAATACTCTCTAAACGCACCAAAAACACACCAACAGACTTTCAGGAAGTGCTGGGGGCGGATACCTTAAATAGAACCAGCACCCGACAATAGACCAATTATCGGGACGCTGGGCCTTTAAATTTAGAGAAGTCGGCGTGCGCGCGCCTAGAGCAGCGGTCACGCGCACGGCGGCCGGGAGCGGCGTTCACAGGAGCGCGGACGGGCAAGGGACGCGGCGCTGGGGCCGGGACAGCAGAGGGATGGTCGCGGGTAGCCGCCGCGCCGGACCCCCTGCGAGCAGGGTGACGGTCGCGGGGGGCAGCGGAGCCCGCGATCCCCGTGACAAGATCTTAAAGGGAACCTGTCACATAGGTTATGCCCCCTTTGCTGAGGGCAGCACAACATAGTGTCAGACCTGCTGTTTCCAGCGCTGTGTCCCTTATTCTGTAAGATGCTGTAGTTTTAGAGCATTTACCCCTCAAATCTTATTCATGAGCAGGTGTTAGCTCCACCCACCAAAGGCTAGCTCTGCCTACTGACAGTTATTCGCATGTTTCTACCTATTCAAAGTATAGGTTTGTCAGTTGAGGTGGGTGGGGCTAGCCTCAGGTGGGCGGGGTTTGAAAAAAAACTGACTCTGAAGGACTCTTCGAATGACTCTTCTAGCTGAAAACTGCAGATTTGAGCATTAAATACATGAAAACTACAGCATCTTACAGAATAGGGGGCACAGCGCTGGAAACAGCATGTCTTACACTAGCTTGTGCTGTCCTCAGCCAGGGGGGCAAAAACTATGTGACAGATTCTATTTAATGCAATACATGCACAAATATTTGTTTGTGTATTGCATGTGGATTTTAATGCAAATGCGCATCCAAAACCAATAGGTATGAATTGGATTCTTTCCGACTTCAAACCTCCTGTAACCAAATCGGTAAAATGCCCTTAAATCCACATGCAATAAACATGCGCGTTAGTAAAAAATACTTGGACGACCTAGTTTACAATAACAGAATCCACATGGATTCAAAGCCTAAATTTTTCTCTGTTGCATAAATATTCCCTTTGGTTGTTGAGTTTGTAATTGGAAAAAAATGTTTTTCGTTCTGCTTCTATTTCAGGATGGTATGCTGGGGTGTAACCAGAGAAGCCTGGGCCCCGTAACAAACTTTTGGATGGAGCCCAACTGCCAGTCCTTCCCCCCAACCATGAATATTTCACAGTACCCCTTAATAATAGTCATGAGCAGGGGTGTAGCTATAGAGGGTAGCAGTCGCTACTGGGCCTGAGGGGGCCCCAAAAGCCCTTATGCCACAGCATTGAACATGGTAACTGAGGGGTCCCATTTCACTATTTAGACTAGGGCCCAGGAGCTACAGGTTATGTCTCTGGTGATGAGTAGTGTTGAGCGATTTTTATCAACAAAGTTGAAATCGGCAAGGTTTTTATGGTGATCGAAATTTTCAGATCATGCGATAATTAAGGTTAAAATCTGTGCATCATCTATTAAGATCGCGCCATTTTCGGCGCTTCCTGTCATTTTGGCGGCCAGCAAATCAGATTACAGAATAGAGCAGGGTGAGATGTGTGTGCGACGTCATGACTGGGATGTGTATGGTTGCGATTGGATGAAAAATCACATGACCTCGTTTTACATAGAACAGCCCTTCCTGTTCAGCCTTAGTGTCTCTCAGCGTCTCATAGGAATAGGACGTGCGCTCTGCCTGTGGTCAAACAGCTCAGCGAAATTAGTCTATTTCTGCACAGAGAAATCTCTACTAACTGTGATCCTTACAATTTAGTTTGATTTGGGTTTGAAGATTTTTTTTTAGTTTTTAAAAATTTTAACAGCATCACCCGTAAAT
>JAODAL010036215.1:0-41971 GCA_025379985.1 Phyllomedusa bahiana
TTAAAATTACGTAGATGCGCCCCAATGAACAGTGTGGGTCGCAAAAGTCAAAAAACACGTAAGTTATGTTTTGATAAAATAAACGGTTTTTTTGCACCTTTCAATTCACCTGGGTGAATTAAAATTGTGTTTTAAGTTTTACATAGAGCGCATCAATGAACATGCGGGGTTGCGAAAAAGTCAAAAACACGTAACGTTATGTTTGATAAAAAAACTTTTTTTTTTGGCCCTTTCAATTCACCTGTGGTGAATAAAAAATTGCTTTTTTAAAGATTTACGTAATGCTGCTAAATGAACATGCGGGGTGCGCAAAAGTCAAAAAAACCGAATGTTATGTTTTGATAAATAAAGGGTATTTTTGCACCTTTCAATTCACCTGGGGTGAATAAAGAATTCTGTTTTAAAGATTTCGGAAACTGCGTCAAGAACATGCGGGGTGCGCAAAAGTCAAAAAACCCCTAACTGTTATTTTTTGATATAATAAACGGTATTTTTTTGCCCCTTTTAAATTCACCTGTGGTAAATAAGAATTGCTGTTTTAAGATTTACATAGATGCTGCTCAATGAACAGGCTGGGTGCGCAAAAGTCAAAAAACACAAACTGTTTTGTTTTGATATAAAAAGGGTTTTTTTGCACCTTTAAATTTCACCTGGGTGATTAAAAATTGCTGTTTTAAGATTTACGTAGATCTGCGTAAATGAAAGTGCGGGGTGGAAAAAGCAAAAAACACTTTCTGTTTGTTTTGATAAAATAAACGGTATTTTTTTCACCTTTAATTTCACCTGTTGAATAGAATTGCTTTTTTAAAGTTTACGTAGATGCTGCGTCAATGCACTTTTGCTGGGTCGAAAAAGTCAAAAAAACACGAAACGTTATTTTTTGAATAATAAAGGGTTATTTTTTGCCCCTTTTCAACACCTTGTAGTGAATATAGAATTGCTTTTTTAAGATTTAGTAAAGCTGCGTCAAAAACATGCGGGGGTGGCAAAAGTAAAAAAAACACGAAATCTGTGAGTTTTTCGTACGATACACGGTATTTTTGCAACAAAAAACCCGGGCTGATTACAAATTGCGGTTTGAAATTTTAAGTGCAAGGGGGGATAAAAACATCACGGGTGAAATGGGTAAAATTAACACCAAAGGAAATGTTACTGATAATAAAAGTGGAGTTTTGCAGCTAACAAAGAGACCCTCAGTTTACTAAAATTATGTTTATCCAATAAATTAGGGGTGCCCCCTTTTCCAGAAAAATTTTTAATAGCAAATGTTAAAAATAAAAATATTTCCACTACAAGTTACCTAGTCTTGGGAACTTTATCCATGTTTTTTATAGAAGAGCTTTTCTGTGTTCGCCCGCGGGCCCCCCCCCCCCCCTCCCCACCTGATTTACAGGGAAATCTCTTTAAAATTCCTAAACTACATAAAATGTTCAAATCTTAAAACTAACAAATTGAAGGTCACAGCTAATTTAAGGGTTTTCTCGTGCAGAAATAGACTAATTTCGCGGGTTTTTTTTGGGCCAAGGCAGAGCGCAGGTCCATCCCAAATAGCCCGCTGAAGACACTGAGGCTGAAACAGGAAACGCTGTTCTATGTAAACGATGCATTGATTTTTCCACCCAAAATCGCAACCAATACACATCCCAGTCATGACTTCGCACAAAACATCTCACCCTAATCTATTCTGTAATCTCATTTGCTGGCCGCCAAAATTACAGGAACCCGCCGAAAAAGGCGCGATCTTAAAAGATGATGCCCCAGATTTTAACCTTAATTTAAATCGAAATGATCTGGAAATTTCGATCACCATAAAAACCTTGCCGATTTCAACTTTGTCGATAAAAATCGCTCAACACTAGTCCTTAGTGTTAAATGAATGATCAAGGGTTGGACACAGACAAAAAAGGTCCCCTGTGGAAGAATATTTTATGGGCCCCTTAGGCTATGGTCACACGGGTGAATTTGGGACATATTTCGGCCCGTATTTCGCGGCGTACTGCACTCAATACGGGCCGAGATACGTCCTAATAATTACGGTAATCCACAATTTCATAAGGAACTATGGATTAACCTCCTCTCTCCCGCTCTGACAATATCCGCGGGGGATAATGACATGTCAATTACTAGCGGGCGAATAGTTGGCCGCTAGTAATGAATGTCTATGGGGCCGGCGGTCTGCACCCCCCCCGCATCGCGGGAGTCGGCGCGAGCTCCCGTGGTCCTGGCGTAATTGCGGGGCGTAATTACGCCCCGCAATTATGCCGTGTGAACATAGCCTTACTGTCATAAGACAAACTGATGCTTTTAAATTGTGATGCTGGAGAAGAATTCTACAAATCCCATGGACAGCTAAGATCACCAATAAAGATGTTCTTCTTTGATAAACTCAGCATTTTCCCTGAAAGTGAAAATCAGCAGAAAATGTTTTCGGTCATGTGATGAGGGCAAGTATGGTAGTCTGTGGCTAAAAATGTCAGAGGGGGTGTCCAAAAGATGGAAAAGATGCTAAATGTGTTATAAACAAATGGGGAAAAAAAATAAATTGTGATGAGAATGCAGTAAAAATACAGGATGGAGACAACCGTCTTTAGTTCTGGCTCTGGTTGAGGACATGGTCTCCATTATATTGGGCCCCCATGTAATGCTGAGGTAGTGTGGACTCCACTTGAGTATTGTGAGGACAGTTAGCCCCACGAGGGCAAACTGTATGTATGACAATACATGAAGGGGTAGCAGGCCGTCTACTGACAATATTTAATCAGTTGCCTGATGTTTTCACAGTATCGTAAAGTCACTGTCAAAGTATTGACATATTATAAGAACTCATGGGGAAAAGACAAAATTATGGTGACAGTGAAATAAAAATACAGGATAGAGACAACAGTCTGTAGCTTCGGCTCGACTGCCCCTTTCCTTTGGGTGGCCCTCCATGTTCTGGAAATGAGTGGAAGACATTCTCTCCAGTAGATTGGGCCCCCCTGTGATGCTGAGGCAGTTTGGACTCAACTTAAGTATTGTGACAGCCACGAACCTAGGCCTAAAGTGTGCTCTTTGTATTAGCCCTGTATTTTAGCAGGCCCTACTAACATTGAGTAATCATTTGCCTATATGTTTTCACAATATTGTTGCTCAATGTATATGGATATATTTTATTGGAACACATGAGATAAAAATTGTGATAAGAGGGAAATAAGAATATAGCACGTAGACAACCATCTGTAACTTTGGCTCGACTGCCTCTATCCTTTGAGTAGCCCCTCAATGTTCTGGAAACAGTTGGAGGATATTTTCTCCATTAGCATTGGTCCAGCCTAAGGTGCTGATGAAGTTTAGACTCCACTTGAGTATTGCAACATCCAGTAACCTAGGCCTAAAGTGGGCTCTGTGCATTAGCACCCCAGTTGAAAAACTGTATTTATAATAATAAGTGTAACAGGCCTTACCAAAAGTGCTTAACTAGTTACCTACATGTTTTCATAATATTGTTGTTCAATGTATGTGGATATATATGTTACTGGAACATATGGGGAAAAGAAAAAACTGTAATGAGAATAAGACGAAAATATGGGATGGAGACAACCGTCTGTGGCTCCAGCTTGATTGCCCCTTTTCTTTGATTGGCCCCTAAATGTTCTGGAAATGGGTGGAGGACATTGTCTCCACTAGAATGGGCCCCTCTGTGATGCTGAGGCAGTTTAGACTCCACCTGAGTATTGCAACATCCAGGAACCTAGGCCTAAAGTGGGCTATGTGTATTAGCACCCAAATTATCCTTCAATAGAGTATTTTGTCGAGGAGCCACAAAAAAATAGAATTTCAGGAATTCTAATTTTAATCTAGTTTGAGAGGCCCTAAACCACATTGACTGGGGCAAGGTCTTCAAAAATAAAAGAACAGATTTTTAAAAACATCTAAAGCACTCACTGTGAGAGGTACATACCTTATGGAAATAAAGTGATTAGAAACAGGAAAAATGTGTATCAACAGAAATGTAAAGTGTCACGGTCCGTGCTGCATTCTCTGTTCTGGGCCATGGACATGGCCTTGTTCCTGCCTTACGCCGCAGCTTCTGCTGTGAACTGCGGACGTACCTGTGTTCCTATCGCATATCTGGTTCCTATTGCGGTGCCGCTGTCGCCGTGAATGCTTCTGTCACCACTGCACACCCACTGCGGTTTCATGTGCGGCTTTTCCAATGCTGGCCATGCTGCTCCTCCATCTTGGCTGGTGCCCTAATTCCTTGTCTCATTATAGAGGGCGGAGGCTACATCTTCCACTCTTTCTTTCCCCCACATTGTGCGCGGGGTTGGGTTTCCTCTGCCAACCCCCTTCCACCTGTGGGGTTTTAAACCCGTTTTCTCCCCAAAATACCGCCTGATCCTTTTTGTGTTGTAGTCTGTTGTTGGTTATATTGTTTTTTTTCCCTTGTTTGTTAGTATTCTTTTTTTGCGCTTGCAATCTTGTGTTTTTGGGGTATCCTCTATGTTGGGGGGTTAGTCTCCATGCTATTTTCCCAAATGTCTCTTTTGGTATTTTTGGTCTAAAAGGTTTCCCTTTTGCCATTTTTCTTTGCCTCTGTTTTCCCAAATTTTCATCCCTTTGGGTTTCCCTTTGCCAGATCCTACTTATTTTGTTTGGTCTCCTTTTTGTGTTTTGGTGTTGTGCCCGTTAGTACTGTATTTTTTTTTGTGCCTTCCCTTCCTTTTAACCCTTCCTTTTTGGCCCTTCCTTATATCCTGTTTTAGGTCTGTTCTGTACCTGCCAAAATTACTCCAAAACTGCTATTTCCTTGCCCCTAACCTTTTGGTTTTGCTTCCTTTGGGCACTTCTGGCCTGTCTGGTCCGCTCCCACTGCGGGGGAAAGGCCTGAGGTAGCACCGGGTGGCTGTCAGGGAACCCAAACCTTAAAACCATCTAAGGCTCTTGAAAAACCCCGATGGCTGCTTAGTTACGCCCCCTTTGGGAGCAACCCTGAAATTGGTCCAGGGGGCCCCCACTACCCGCTTTACCTGCTCATCTGTTACATAAAGGAGGCAATAAATGACAAAAAGAAAGCATTTAAAAATTATTGGGAGGACGGAAGTAGCTTTTAAAAAAAAATCAAAGGGAAAAAAAAAGGGAAATATGTAAAATAATGATAAAGACGACAAAGCATGAAGGCAGATACATTGCCAAAGAGTGTAAAATAAGCCCAAAATATTGTTAACTACATAAATAACAAAAAGATGAAAACTGGAAAGTAGGGAGGTATTGCAGAGGGTGATGAGTAGAAAGCAAATCTATCAAACTATTTTTTCTCCACAGTGTTTACCGAAAAAAAAATTTTTTTCCCTGTTGATGTGCAGGGGATGATGTAAACTCCCCCTTTTAAATGTTTCTTGTCAAAACCAGAAAAAACGTGCCACAGATTAAAAAACAAAACACCAGGTCCTGATGGATACACCCCTGTTCCTAAGGGAAAAAAAGTACTGTCATAGACAGGCCCCTACTCTTAAAAATGCATGGATGTATATAAACTCGTTATGTCCCCCAAAAGGTTGGACATAAAAAAAATTTTTGGTGCCAATATCAAAAAATGGGTTTAAAAAAGGGGCCTAAAAAACTTTGCTGGTAAATTTAACCTCTGTTGTAGGTAAAAAAGTTTTTAAGGTTTTCTAAGAGTGTTACTAAAGAATTTTCACGGGAAAAAATAACTCAATTTTAGCTTGGGTTTTTTGAAAAAATCAGCCCTGTCAAACAAATCCATCAGCTTCTATGAGGGGTTAGTTTTTAGACCGGAGGGGGGTTTAGGCAGTAGATAATATATTTTCTTGATTTTTTTAAAACTTTTGATACTGTGTCCCCTATAAAAGGGTTGGGAAGGGAAAAGGAGAATGCTTTTGGGCTGGGGGAAAATGTGTGCCAAATGGGAAAACAATGGCTCAAAAAGGGTAGAAAAAAAGGGTGATAATTAACGGTGCATACTCGACTGGATTCCTGTTTTAAAAGTGGGGTAAACCCAGGGGTCCCGTATTTGGGCCCCATTTTCTTTTTAAAATTTTTTATTAAGACCTTACAAAAAAGGGTTGCCGTAGAATAACCCAAACTTTTCAGATAATGCCCAAAAACTCTGTAAAGTAATTTTAAAGCAATAAGGATAATGGGTTTTTTCAAAAGGGGTCTGGTTTAAATTTTGGGAAATGGGTAGGGGAAAATGGCAGGGTGAGGTTAATATGGTTTAAAAGAAGGGTTTTGCACGTGGGAAGGAAAAATCCATTCAATGATTACTTGTTAAACAGGAAAACGCTGGGTAAAAGTGACATTGAGAAGGACTTGGGAATCCTAGTGGACAGTAACCTTAATTGTAGCAGCCAATGTCAGGCAGCAGCTGCAAAGGCAAATAAGATCATGAGGTATATTAAAAGGGGTATAGATGCACATGATGAGAACATCATTCTCCCATTATACAAGTCACAGACCACACATGGAATATTGTGTGCAGTTTTAGGCACCAGTACACAGAAAAGACATTGTAGAGCTTGAATAGGTTCAATGGGAGGCAACAAAAGTAATAAAGAACTGGATGGACTACAATACCCAGAAAGATTAGAAAGTGTAATGGTAGGTGTGGATCATCTGAACCACTACAAGTGAACGTTAGGGAATGGAGTCTCCTGGTAGGGCAGGGGTGACTTGCTGCAGTGGGAGACAACCAGGTTGCTACCCCTGACTTGACTTGCAGTGGCAGCTGATGTGCAGCGTGGTTCAGAATCAGCAGGCAAAGAGGTCAGGGCAGGCAGCAGACAAAATGTGGTCAGTGGATGAAGGCAAGGGGACTGGTACATGGTAGAGGAAGGACACACAGTAGAATGCTTTCTCTATTGGGCACAAAATAGCTCCGGCAAATCAGGAAAGTAGTGGCCAGAATATGAAGGGTCAGTGCCCAGTAATTATCCAATTACTGGGACACTGGCTCTTAAAATTTCACTGAGCTAGCTTGAGCATGCCTTAGGGAGTGGGGACGCATTGGCTGTCAGACGTGCAAGGAAGCAAGAGCGCAGAGAGTATATGACTGGAGCATGAGTGCAGCCGCAGCCCAGAGTGCAGTTCGTGGTGCCATACATCCCCGGCAGTGACGTAAAAGAAGGGACATGAGTGTGCCCGTGGCCCTATGCACATGCTGGGGCACCACCCGTGACAGTATCCTCTCCCTTGGGTCTCCCCCTTTTTCTTACCTGAAGAAATTCACGAATGAGGTTTCAGTCTAGAATATTACCCTCCGGTTCCCATGACCTCCCTGGCCTGAACCCTTTTCCAGTCGATCAGAAAGTGCCGCTTCACCCTAATGGTCTTCATGGCCAGAATCTCTTTTATTTGAAAGACGTCCGTAGAGTTGGCTTCGGGAGATGGAGAAACGTCCTTCTGGGAGAAGCGGTTGAGGACTATAGGCTTGAGGAGAGAGACATGGAAGAAGATCGGGATGTGCATAAATGGAGGCCACTGGGTTGATGTGCCAGAGGACTTTGAATGGACCCAGGAACCAAGGACCCAACTTGACACTGGGAATCTTTAGGCATTCGAACTTAAAGGAGACCCATACCTTATCCCCAGAGTGAAGATAGGAGGAGGTCTTCTCTTTTTGTCTGCCTGAGACCATACAAGAGGATGCTTGTTGTATGGCTTGTCTGTCTCTTAACGAAGAGGCTGACAAAGGCAGGGGGGCACGAGGGTGTCGGATATAAAAGAGTGAGGCTCCGGCAGATTCAGAATCTTGATGGTTATAAGAAAATTCCATCCAGGTTAGGAAGTTGGACCAGTCATCTTGGTGTGCTGAAATGAAGCGGTGCAAGGAGGTTCCCAGAAATTGGTTCACCTTTTCTACTTGGCCATTGGTTTGTTGATGATATGCCAAAGCAGTCCAATTTCACCTGAAGATGGGTACAGAGCGCATACCAGAATTTAGACATGAATTGGACCCCCTGTCCAAGACAGTATGCAGGGGAATTCCATGCAGGCAGAAAATATGCTGGAAGAAGTGGCCAGCAAGCTGAAGAGCTGAAGGAAGACCGGGCACCGGTATAAAGTGGGACATCTTTGAGAACCAGTCTGTAACCACCCAGTTGATGGTGTTGTTCGGGGAGGATGTTAGGTCAGTAATGAAGTCCATGGCTATATGGGTTAAAAGACACTAGATGGACAGAAGGTCAGCAGGTTTGTGTGGGGGAGGTTGTTGTGGGCACATGTAGCACAGGAAAGAACAAAGTACTTGATGTCAAGACTCAGGTCAGGCCACCAGTAATGGCGAGCTATAAGCATGCAGGATTTCTGAACTCCAGAATGCCAAGACAGCAAAGAAGAATGTCCCCACTTCAAGATTATTTTTCTCAGAACAGGAGGAACAAAAGATTTTCCTGAAATAATACATTGGGGATCTATAGGCACTGCCGAAATTAGACGTTCCAGAGGAACGATATGCCGAGATGCAGAGTCTAGGCCAGCCACATCAGAGGCACTGGAGAGAGCATCAGCTTTGATATTCTTGTCTGCTGGTCTGAACTGAATCAAGAAATCTGGAGAAGAAGAGAGACCATCTGGCTTTCCTGGGATTCATGCAATGTGCTGTCAGAAGATACAATAGGTTTTTATGGTCTATGAATATGTTGACCATTTGACAAACCCCCTCGAGTAAATAGCGGCATTCTTCCAAGGTCAACTTACTGGCCAGAAATTCTTGATCTCCTGTTGTGTAATTTCTTTCAGCAGGGGAGAAAGTCTTCGAAAAGAAACCGCATGTGATAGTTTTGCCTTTGGGGGTTTTCTGTGAGAGGACTGCACATTAAATGGTCCCCCTTTCGATGGTAACTTGGCTCTTCTCAGTACTCTGGTGCATTGGGTACTGGGGTAATAGTGTCAGGGGGTTAGTGTCAGCCTTGGGCAACAAGAAACACCGCTGGCTGACACCAAGCCCGAGCGATAGTAATGGAGAGGTGTCTGTCAGATCCTTCATTACTAGCACTGGACAAAAAATAGTAAAAGATACAAACGGACATAACACAAAAACACTTTATTGAAATATGTACTCCCAGGCGTCTTCTCCTATTAACCATTTTATCAAAGAAATTGATTCAAGCAATCCGACATAGCCCAATGGGGAAACCTGTAAAGTAAAAAAAAATGGTAAAAAAATTATGACAGTAGTAAACTCCATCCCATGCATCCTCTGAGGATGATGTCTGTGGTTTATCTTCTGGGGATGCAGGGGAGAGTGTTCAGGCTGCACAAAATGTTCCTCGGCGGTAGAGGCTATAGTTGCAGCACAATCTCAGGGGGGAGAGACGGGGTTGGTCTTCTGTTCCCCTTCGCAGAAGATTGTGCCTGTAAGCTGGGACCTGAACCCCATCTCCTGCCCCTCCCCCACTATTGTGTTATGTGGCCTAATGCCAATATGATATACAACCTCCACCACCCCAACCTATCACCCTATAGCCCAACCTCCACCTATCACCCCATGAGGAGTTTGTACAGAGGTGGGAACATATAGGGAGGTGCTGGAAAAGTGAGGAGACTAAGATGTTTGTTTGGTAAGTTCTGCAGGGACGAGGCCGGGAGAAGTCATCATGGTGATCTGGAGCGAATAGAGAAAGGGAACATCTACCATCAGAGAAGACGTCACCTGTGAGTCACTACATGTAACTGCATTGTAATCACTTGGTCCTAGTATAATGGTTTATATTCAGGAAAGGTATGGCAGTATTTTTCATTCATTATGTGGTGGTGATATGTGGTCATGATTTTGTGGTGTTATTCAGTCCACTATATGGTCATGGTGTGGCGGCATTATTCATTCACTATGTGGTGATATGTGGTCATGGTGTGGAAATATTATTCATTCACTATGTGGTGATATGTGGTTATGATGTTGAGGTATTATTCATTCACTGTGTGGTGATATGTGGTCATGGTGTGGAGGTATTATTCATTCACTGTGTGGTGATATGTGGTCATGGTGTAAAGGTATTATTCATTCACTGTGTGGTGATATGTGGTCATGGTGTGGAGGTATTATTCATTCACTGTGTGGTGATATGTGGTCATGGTGTGGGGGTATTATTCATTCACTGTGTGGTGATATGTAGTCATGGTGTGGAAGTATTATTCATTCACTATGTGGTGATATGTGATATGTGGTCATGGTGCTGCGGTATTTTTCAGTCCCTGTGTGGTGGTGATATGTGGTCATGATGTGGTGGTGATAGGTGGTCATTTTGTGGCAGTAGTATTCAGTCACTATGTGGTGGTGTTGTGTTCTTGGTATGGCGGTATTATTCAGTCACTACAGTATGTGGTGGTGATATGTGGTCATGGTATTGCGATATTATTCAGTCACTATATGGTGGTGATATGTGGTCATGATGTGGTGGTACTACTTGTTTCTTGTACAGCAGGACTGTTGATAATATTGGTCTTGGCATACTAATTTGTTCAGTAACAATACGGTGATATTTGCTCGATGTACAGCAGCATTATAAAATAGCCGTATGACCATTATTTACTTAGGTACACTTTGTTCCCAAATATTTTTTCAGAAAAACACTGCAAAAGGCATGATGTAAACACTGCATCATTGCAATGTGTGATCCGGGTTTAAATAGGGGCGTCTTAAGGCTCAGTGCTTAGGATGGCATGAGCTGTAAATATGGCTCTGGTGGCAGCCACATCTAGCTGACTGATATAGGCCAGGGAAATCCTGGCATGGAACATGGGGAGCAGGCACCCACCCAAAACTTTGCCTACTCCAAGAGCCCTCCCCAGTTTGACTTTTGCTAAACAGCCCTACTACCGTTTAAATAGGTGCCAACTGCCTAATGCAGCTGACACACTTATCTAAGGGTATGTTCACATGGCATAATTGGGGGGCGTATTTCCCATTATTTAGGGGGCATAATAGCAGTCTTTGGGGCCAGCTCCCCCCCCTCCCGCGCTTTAGAAGCACACGCTGGGAAAAAAAAAAAAGACATGTAAAAAATGATGCCAACATAAAGTAGAGATATGTTAGATGCTAGTTATAAACTATTTTGTGTGGTATACCTATCTGTCTTACAGATAAACGTTTTTGAAGTTTAAGATTGGCAAAATGTTCGCAACATTTTGATATTTTTCACAAATAAACAAGGACCAAAATTGGACCAAAATTTATTACTAACTGAAAGCACAATGTGACACAAGAAAACAGTCTCTGAATCACATGGATAATTAAAAGTATCAAAAAGTTATTTCCACATACATTGACACATGACACATGTCTTTTTCAAAAATAGGGCAGTCAGCTATATACACAAAGTGCTTGAGGGTTGGTCAGAAAAAGATTGGGATTCAGATTTTGATCGGGTCCTCATCACACCCCCATCCCGAAAAGCTCACCTTTCAAGCATATATAACTATTTACTGGAAGATATTAGCTACGACCTCTCGGCCTTAAATTTAGCAAAATGGGAAACGAGGGATCCCTCACTAACGCCAGGGGTGGTGCTGGAGGCTCTGGGTGACGCACATCGTTTTCTCCCCTCCGCTAAATACATGGAAATGTACCTTAAAATAGCGCTACCTTATCTTCCCCCTTTAAGGGACATAAATGGGGGATATCCGACAGATAAATGCTTTAAGGGCGTCCCCCGGACGGACCTCTACCACTTCTGTGGGAATCCCGGTGCCCCAGAGTTTTTGGAAACACGGTATAGTTTCATCAAAAATGCTTTTTTCCTTCCTTTTGGAAACTATCCAGGGGCCCCCTTTTCCCCTAGGGGGACAAACTAAAACCAAACCACGGAAAGGAAACACCTTTTACTGCAATTTAGCAGCTGCAGCACGGAAACCCATACCCCCAAGTTGGCTTAAACCCACAGGTCCTTCGATAGACTTATTTCATAAAAAAACTCTCATTTCTATTTAAAATGGACTGGATAGAGGGAGTCGCCAAAGGGTTAGAGTCAAAAAATTCTCCTTCTCTGGGAAAAAAACATTTACACCCCGCCCCAAAGAACAAAATAAGTTAACACATGCTTTGAATCCCCAACAGGATTTTGCAAGGGCAATGGTAGATCGGGCTCTAATTACACAATAAAACCAGCAAACTCAAACGGGGACTACACGGTTTTCTTAAATACCATTTAAACTATTTTAAACCCAAAGATCCCCCCTCAACTTTCTTAAATCACCCAAAAACCCAAACCCAAAGGGCCCTTTCCCCAACGCGAAAACCCCTGTCTTGGGGTGGAACAGATACTGGGAAACGTTTTCCCTAATATGGAGGCGTCAATGACACGGTGAGGATGCGAACAAAACCGGGGGGGGGGGGGATACCCGGCGCAAAAAAGGAGGGAGCGGAATCAGTTTTGTCACCTTTTGGGAACCATGTTTTCATTCCTGCACATCATTTTTTTTAAAAAAAAAAAAAAAAAAAAATCCATAAACTTTTTTTTTGGGTTTTTTCAACTTTTTGTTTAAAGTTGTTACTTACTGAACTTGTCAAACAACCCGACAACTAAATCGAGTAAAAATTGTTTCCATATGCAAACAGGGGGTTGTTTAAGCAGATCTCATTAAAAAAAAAGGAAAAAACTGAAAATTCCAATGTATTTTTAAAAACCTTGTCATAACAGAAAGTTACAATTGAAAATGATGTACCTAGTTTATAAAATTCAAAAATGAAAACCTGTCTGTATTTGGAAACAAAAAAACTTTTTAAAAAAAAAAAAAAAATAGGGCAGTCATGAAGTTCAAAACTGGCTGTGGCGGTAAGGCGTTAAAAAATACTAAAAGTTCAAATAATTTTGCATATTTGGTAGCGCCGCATCTCTAAAAGTCCAATCTATTAAAATATAACATAATGTATCCCATGTGCTGAGTGCCGTAGAAGAAGAAAAAATCCAAACGCCAAAACTGAGTTTTTTTGTTCAGTTCACCTCCTCTAAAAATTTGAATAAAAAGTGATCAAAAAGTTGGATCTATCTCAAAATGAAAATGCGGCTACAGCAGAAATTTAAGAAATACAGAATGTTCATTTTTTTTTAAGTACTAAAACATAACAAAAACCCTACATATTTGGTATCACTGAAATCATACCAACTTGCAGAAAACAAATAGCATATCATTTATACTAAGGAGTGAATTAATTTCCCAGTATATTCCATGGTACAGTCACTGGCACCATAAAAAGTACATCTCATCCCACGAAAAACAAGTGCTCATATGTCTTTGCAGATGGAAAAATAAAAAAAGTTATGGCTCTTAGAAGGCGAGGAGGGAAAAAGGAAAAGCCAAGCAAAATTATAACGGCTGTCAGGAAGGAGTTAATGTTATGGCTGATGTGTACACATACACACGTATACACACAGATATATTTCTACCATTCCAGACTTGACCCTTGGTGTAACTGTTAGGTCATGTCCCCACGGCACGGTTTTTCAGCCGGTTCTTGGTTTTGAAAAACAGCTGCAAACCAGCTGAAAAACTTTTACAAGGACCTTAATGGAAAATCTGTGCGTTTTCGGACGGAATATGAACATGCCTATGTGAGAGGGGGAGGGCTTTTCTCTGCAAACCGCGGAGAAAAGCCGTCCCCCGGCAGCCATGTGCACGGCACGAAAACAGGACAAATACCGGTCGGACAAACCGACCGGTATTTGTACTGTGCCGTGTGAACGGCCCCTTACACTAAAGAACGCAACATGTGCTCGTTACAATATTAAACTTATACTTCACTGACATAAAGGGGTTGTCTCGCTACAAAGAATAGCTTTCAAATTGTAGGGAACACAAAATAAAGACATTTTCCAAATATATTGCTTTGTTCATCTGTTTTTGTTAAGGAGATACAAGTGGAAAATTTAATCACCTCCCTGGCTATTTCAAATTCCCTCAGTAACCGACCTGTGTACATCCCCCCCCCCTGCTGTTTGTTCTATGTGATAGCCCGTGAGTGATGTCACACACAGGTCCTGGCAGCCTCTGTGCTGAGCAGCAGTAAAAAGCTTGATTTATCTAAAGTAAACAGCTCTAATTAGGGCTTTTGTTTGAGGGATCAGATAAAAAGTCCTGCTTGTAGTTTCAGAGAAGCTTCTGAGCTAATCTGAACTAATTAGCAACTGAAAACACAGAGTTGAATATACTATGGAGCTGTATGCAAATTACAGTCATTCTGAACCAGGAAGTGACAGAGTATTTCATTCATGCATCCTATGAAACTCTGTAGGGAGACAACTCCTTTAAATTTCAAGTCTATTGCATTTATATATCTAAATAAAAAACTTTAAAAAACCCACAGTAACGTAGACTCTGCATTCTCTGACAAATTGTCGGCTCAAATATCATTTTCTATGTGATGACATATTTTAAGATTCCTATTTTCAAACTATTCTTGATATATTATGTGAAAAGGATTACTAGCAGCTTGAGGGACACTCCGAGAAATGGTAATGTTAATCCTTATGTCTTAATGTATTGGACTAAAAATGTAAAGAGTCAATAGTTGTTTTAGGAGGCTATCCAAAGGTCAACCTGATAAATCTGAAAATTGTTCTCATAAATATTACAAATACCAACCAGCAGAAACAAATGGTGCTTCTGGAAAGTCCTGCACAATTTTCATTAGACTTTTACATAAACCTTCTGTCTGGAACAATTCAGAAAAAGGCAGCAGTATGTTTTGTTGTAAGAGGCTAGAGCTATTTTCACACTGTATTAGCAGTGTATAATTACCAGGCGCACAGAGGGGGCTCACGTGGTATATGGTAAACATATTTATAGACCACCATTACTCAACAGAAACCAACTCCAGCTCCAATTTAGTGATATATTTTTTGATTTATGGCTCTTTTTTTTAATTTTATGGAATACTGAAGCAAACCATTTTTCCATAGAAAGGTATCCTGTTAACCCCACATTTGGCCTATTTATGAAGGAAGCCAGGGACCAGTGTGAATTATGACAATTTCTGTACAGCACTGTGGAATATAACAATACTATATAAGTGAATAAAATAAATAAAGACGTGCTAATAGAGTTCGTAGTTTTGTAGCTGTTACAGTAACAAAATATTTCCAAATGAAGTAGTACTGACAGGCACATGGAGTGTAAGTCTGATGATATTTGCATAATGGAGCCACACACTGAGGAATCCTCCAGGTGTCTAATATAGTTTGTCAACGGCTAAAACAGCTATTTAAATGTGAAGGCAGATTCAGTGCCATAAATGTATACACTCTCCAGTCATGTTACTACATGTAACTGTATTAAAGGGGTTTGCTCATCACAAGCAGTTGATCTCTCTTACAGATTGTTGACATCCTCATTCTGTGTGAGCAGTGTAGAGAGAGGATGTCACAGGTCTGCAGCCCTCCTGCAATGGTTTTCATGTCTGCAGAGCTGTCACATCCCTCCCAGGCTGCACAAGCTCCTTGTAACCAGAACACCTGTATTGCTGTAAACAGTTATACATACAGCCTGAACTGATTAAACAAATGTGAGGAATGGACTCTGCTTCCCCCTCTGTTATCAGGCAGGAGATAGAGGAGGAGCAGACTGTATGAGCGTGTGTTATATTGGGAGAGAGTGAATCTAGCAGCTAGAGACTCAGTAATTGCCCAGATCCTTTACATAGGGCCGGGGAGGAGCATAGAGAAGCTCAGAGAGCCTTTATTATGCAGACACAGCATAAAAAGCTGAGGCAAAAACTAGTTTCACTTTCATTTTCCACAGCTCAGAGTGGAGTAAGCACAGAGTACAGGTAGCCAATCATAACACAGGGGGTGTGTCCCAATAGGGCTGAATGAAATATAATTCAGCCAATCACAGAAAAGGGGGCGTGGTCCCATAGCTGCAGAAATAGCTCTAGACACACAGAGATTAGCTCTTACCTGCTAGACTACGTGATTTAGGTAATGCAAACCAATTGCAAAAGTGCTTATTTTTACTGATCTTGATATGATCTTTGTAGCGAGAAAACCCCTTTAATGGTGGACAACATTACTGGAAAAGTGAGAAGTCTAAGATATTTGTGTGTTTAATTCTCAAGGGACGAGTTGTGGCCATAAGGAGTCGTCACTGCAGTCTGGAATGGATGGTGAAGAAAAGAGAAAAAGAACTACGTCATCTGTGAGTCTCTGGATGTCAGGGGTTATTTTGCTTCTGTGTGGGATCAATGCTGTATTTATTATCATGTGGTGATGACCTGAACTAGTGTCTGACCACTATGTGGTCTCTGTGTGGCGGTGTTGAAGGTTATAAATTAATGTATGTATTTATTCCAGTGAGTAGTTGTGTTGCTTGGGGGACCCAGTTTGTAGTGTATAGGAGCTAGTGGTATAAGACACTACTGAAGAATTAATAATGTTTAGTGATAATTGCACTATTTTCTGCTTTAAATGCACTATAAGTGTTTTCTATAATGTTTGTTGACCTCTACTTGACTAGTTTTAGTTAGCTAACAGTTTGTGCTCATGTCTGCAAAAGCTGTATAGTCATGTTGCCTTGCAGAATTTTAACCAGTCTCTGCCACTCAAGAGCTAATGGCATGAAAAACCATGGCAACACATAGGGTAGGGATAATAGTAGGTTATATAAGCTAGGTAAATTTAGTGTTCTAGGTTCTCTCCACTGATTTCCACCTTTGGGTTATCAGTGTCATCATCATCATCTGCAAGCTGTCATGCAACAATGACACAGGCTAAGCTGTCCCTGGGCGCAGGGGTTTCATCATTACACGCTTTCGCAGACTTGAGCTGTTGATATCTTTTACAGCTTCAAATCCAGAGGCAGGTCTCTCCTCTCAGTAGGCGTGCCACTCCTGCCAGGAGGCCTCACGGAAGAGTTGTGACATCATCATTCTGTGTTAGCAGTGGAAGGGAGAGGATGTCATCTCTGCAGCCCTCCTGCATGCTTCTCTTGGCTGCAGAGCTGTCCAGGCTCAACAAGCTCCTTGTAACCAGAACACCTGCATTGCTGTAGACAGTTAAACATACAGCCTCAACTGATGAAACAAATGTGAGGAATGCACTCTGCCATCCCCCCTCCTCCCTCATTTATCAGACAGGATATAGAGGGGGGTAGACTGTATAAGACTGTGTTATTTGGGGGGAGAGAGTGAATCTAGCAGTAACAGCCCTAGTAATTGCCCAGATTCTTACACTTAGATCTGGGAGATGAGAATAGACAAGCTCACACAGCCTTTATTAGGCAGCCAGCAGAAAAAACTGAGGCAGTTTCACTTTCATTTCCCACAGCTCAGAGGGGAGTAAGCACAGAGTGCAGGCAGCCAATCACAGCTCAGGGGGCGTTTCCCATCCCAGAGGCGTGTCTCAACAGGCTGAATGACATATCAGGCAGCCAATCACCGTCCAGCTGCTGCAGAAATAGCTATAGATTCACAGATTAGCTCAGATCTGCTATACTAAGTGATTTAGGTAATGCAAGCCAATTGCAAAAGTGCGTATTTTTTACTATCCCCATTATTACAGATATGATCTTTGTAGCGAGAAAACCCCTTTAAGTAGGTAGGTATATAGGCCCCAGTAGGTAGGTATACAGGCACACTGTAGGTAGGTATAGTAGCCCCCTCTAGGTAGGTATATATGTTTCCATTAGGTAGGTGGGTATATATGCCCTCTATAGGTAGGGATACAGCCCCATGTAGATGGATAGGTATACATTGTCCTGTAGGTATACAGCCTCTCTGTAGGTATATGTGCCTTTTGTAAGTGACTCCTGTAGCTGTATAGCCTTCTGTAGGTGTATGTACCCCCTGTAGTTATATATTACCCCCTGTAGGTAAATTTGCTGCCTGAAGATATACTGCCCACTGTAGGTAAAGTGTCCCCTGTAGGGGAAATGCCTCCTGAGGGTAAATATGGCCCTTGTAGGTAAAAATGACTCCTGTAGATAATATACCCCCTGTAGCAAAATATGCCCCCTGTGAAGTAATATGCCCCCCAGAGATATTATGCCCCTGTAGTATATTATGTCCATTGTAGGTAAATATGCCCCCTGTAGATAATATGTTCCCTGTATGATAATATGCCTCCTGTAGGATAATATGTCCCCTGTAGATAATATGCCCTCTGTACGATAACATGCCCCCTGTACATAATATCCACACCTGTAGGATCATAAGAACCCTATAGGATTATATGCCTTCTACAGTATAATATACCCTCAGTAGCTAATATGCCTCCTGTAGATAATATGCCCCCTGTATAATATTATGCCCCTATAGGATAATATGTCCCCTGTAGATAATATGCCTCCTTGTAGGATAAAATGCCCTCTGTAGATTATATCCCCTCTGTAGAATAATATGGTCCTTGTAGATAATATGCCCCTATATGATAATATGCCCCCTGTAGGATAATATGCCCCATATAGGGTAATATACCCCCAGTAAATAATATGCCCCCTGTAGGTAAATATGTCCCCTGCAGATAATATGCCTGCTGTAGGATAATATGCCCCCTGTAGATAATATACCTCCTTGTAGGATAATTTGCCCTCTGTAAATAATATGGCCCCTGTAGATAATATTCACCCTGCAGGATAATATGCCCTCTGTAGATAATATGCTCCCTGTAGGATAATACGAACCCTATAGAAATTACACCCCCTTTAGGATAATTTTCCACCTTTAGATAATCTTCCCACTTTATATAATATGACCCCTGTATGATAATATGCCCGCTGTAGGATAATATGCCCCTATAGGATAATATGCCCCTTGTAGATAATATACCTCCTTGTAGGATAATATGCCCTCTGTAAATAATATGGCCCCTGTAGATAATATTCACCCTGTAGGATAATATGCCCTCTGTAGATAATATGCTCCCTGTAGGATAATATGAACCCTATAGATATTACACCCCCTCTAGGATAATTTTCCACCTTTAGAAAATGTTCCCACTGTAGATAATATGCCCCCTGTATGATAATATGGCCCCTGTAGGATAATATGGCCACTGTAGGATAATATGCCCGCTGTAGATAGCATGCCCCCTGTAGAATAATATGCCCCCTGTAGTTAATTTACACCCTGTAGGATAATATGCCCCTTGTACATAATATGCATTCAGTAGGATAATATGCCCCCCTGTAGATTAAATGCTCCACTGTAGGATAATATGCCCTTTGTTGGATAATATGCCCCTTGTTGGATAATATGCCCCCTGTAGGATAATATGCCCCCTGTTGGATAATATGCCCCCTGTAGGATAATATGCCCTCTGTAGATAATATGCCCCCTGTAGGATAATATGCCCCTGAAGATAAAATGCGGCACCTCTCTGTGCTACAGCCACACAGCATAGGCCAAAAAACTTGTCGAAACCAAAACCTAAAACACGCAGTTTTTTGTTAAAGCAGCTGGGTTTCAACAAGTTTTTTTGGGTGGTTTTTGGCATGGTTTTTAGGGCAGTTTTTCAGGTAGTCTGTGTGAAAAGTTCTCTGTCAGAATTTCAGCGGTTTCTAAATGCTAAAAATCTCAGAAAATCTGCCAGAAAACCTGTGCTGTGAAGACATAGTCATAGACTTCAATAGTAAACTTTCTGCCGAACTCCGGAAGATTTTATAGCATGTTCCTAAAACCTAAAAACTAAAACCTTCAGCTTTAAAAACTGACCAGAAAACTGAACTGTGAAGACTACAGGTCGTTTTTTTTGTATTGAAGTCTATGTGAAAAGTTCTCCGTCAGATTTTCAAAAGTTCCTAAATAATAAAATAAATAAATAAAAAATACAGTAAAAATGCAGAAAAGAGCTGATTGGCTGAGCTAGCGGGGGCTTGGCTATCCCGACCAATCAGAATAGGAGCGACAGGGACCCATTATAGCCTATGGAGAAGTTTGAACCAATCAAAATCAAAGGCGGGACAGTTCAAAATACAGTAAAAATGCTGAAAAGAGCTGATTGGTTGAGCTAGCGGTGGCTTGGCTATCCCAGCCAATCAGAGCGCGAGCTACTTCTCCCATTGTAGTCTATAGAGAGATCGGCGCAATGCAATCTCGGCGCTCAGCGCCGTGCGGCATGGAGTATGATTAAAAAACTCATTTTTATTAAGTGTGAAACATTATCAGATAAAGAACTGAAACCTTCTCTAAAAATAAAGCAGTTAAATCCCTAACAACGTGTTTGTCGCCGAGACCGGCGCTACATAAGGAATTGCAATAGAGAGAATTGCCGGGAAATACAGTAATTCAAATTGTTTAAGCTATTCTGATTGGTCGGCATAAACCAGCCAATCAGAATAGGAGCGACAGTGGCCCATTCTAACCTATGGAGGAGAATTGACCAATCAGAATAGGAGCGACAGGGACCCATTCTAACCTATGGAGAAATATTGACCAATCATATTCAAAGGCGGGACAGTTCAAAATACAGTAAAAAGGCAGAAAAGAGCTGATTGGTTGAAGCGGCGGGGGCTCGTCCAGCTTAGCCAATCAGAGCGCGAGCTACTTTCTCATAGAGTTCTATGGGAAAAGAAATGCAGAGCGAGCTCTGTTTGTGATTGGCTAAGTTAAAAGAGGCGCGGTTATTTGGACCAATGGGAGAGCGAGCGACACTCCTATGGGTTTTCTAATGCAATCTGAAATAAAACTGTACATGGCCGAAATCAAATGATAATACTGCCGAAGTTGTCCCGATGTGTATATAAAATGAATAATAATATGGGGGTAAATAAAAAAAAAAAATTCAATAAAATCAGGTTTATTTCTTTATTTTCGTTAGCCAAGGATCAATAGTATTGGTGTAACGAAAATAAAGAAATAAACAGGATTTTATTGATTTAATATATTTTTTTCTTTACTCCCATATTATTATTAATTTTATATACAAATCGGGACAACTTCGGCAGTATTATCATTTGATTTCGGCCATGTACAGTTTTATTTCAGATTGCATTAGAAAACCCATAGGAGCGTCGCTCGCTCTCCCATTGGTCCAAATAACCGCGCCTCTTCTAACTTAGCCAATCACAGAGCTCGCTCTGAATTTCTTTTCACCATAGAACTCTATGAGAAAGTAGCTCACGCTCTGATTTGCTAAGCTGGACGAGCCCCCGCCGCTTCAACCAATCAGCTCGTTTCTGCATTTTTACTGTATTTTGAACTGTCCCGCCTTTGAATATGATTGGTCAATATTTCTCCATATGTTAGAATGGGTCCCTGTCGCTCCTATTCTGATTGGTCAATTCTCCTCCATAGGATATAATGGGCCACTGTCACTCCTATTCTGATAGGCTGGTTTATGCCGACCAATCAGAAGAGCTTAAACAATTTGAATTACTGTATTTCCCGGCAATTCTCTCTATTGCAATTCCCTATGTATCGCCGGTCTTGGTGACAAATGCGTTGTTCGGGATTTAACTGATTTATTTTGAGAGAAGGTTTCAGCTCTTTATCTGATAATGATTTACACTTAATAAAAATGATTTTTTTTATTCATACTCCATGCCGCACGGTGTTGAGAGACGAGATTGCATTGCGCCCATCTCTCCATAGACTACAATGGGAGAAGTAGCTCGCGCTCTGATTGGCTGGGATAGCCAAGCTCCCGCTAGCTCAACCAATCAGCTCTTTTCTGTATTTTTACTGTATTTTGAACTGTCCCGCCTTTGATTTTGATTGGTCAAACTTCTCCATAGGATATAATGGGTCTTTGTCGCTCCTATTCTGATTGGTCAATTCTCCTCCATAGCTTATAATGGGTCTTTGTCGCTCCTATTCTGATTGGCTGGTTTATGCCGACCAATGAGCATAGCTTACAGAATTTGAATTACTGTATTTCCCGGCGATTCTCTCTATTGCAATTCCTGATGTAGCGCTGGTCTCGGCGACAAACGCGTTGTTCGGGATTGAATTGATTTATGTTTATAGAATGTTTGAGCTCTTTTTCAGAGAATATTTTACAACTAATAAAAATTATTTTTTTATTCATACTCCATGCCGCACGGCGCTGAGGGCCGAGATTGCATTGCGCCCATTTCTCCATAGACTACAATGGGAGAAGTAGCTCGCGCTCTGATTGGCTGAGATAGCCAGGCTCCCGCTATCTCAGCCAATCAGCTCTTTTCAGCATTTTTACTGTATTTTGAACTGTCCCGCCTTTGATTTTGATTGGTTCAAACTTCTCCATAGGCTATAATGGGTCCTTGTCGCTCCTATTCTGATTGGCCGAGATAGCCAAGCCCCCGCTAGCTCAGCCAATCAGCTCTTTTCTGCATTTTTACTGTATTTTGAACTGTCCCGCCTTTGATTCTGATTGGTCAATAGTTCTGATGGTTCACTGTCGCTCCTATTCTGATTGGCCGGTTTCTGCCGGCCAATGAGAATAGCTTTCAGAATTTGAATTACTGTATTTCCCGGAAATTTCCAATATCCTAATTCTTGATATTGCGCCGTTCTAGATTTTTGGAAAGTGATTTTTTTTTTAATTATTTTTTATTTTTGAGGTTTGAGCTCTGTTTCTGAGAATGTTTTCCGCCTTTATAAAGGCGATTTTTTTGGATTCATACTCCATGCCGCACGGCGCTGGGGGCCGAGATTTCTGTTGCGATCTTCTGTATGCTTCCTCTCATGTTCCGTTCTTGCTTCACTTCGCCTCCGCCGGAGCATTTAGACCAAAATAAACTAGGTCTGACTGTCGGAGCTGCCGAGCGCTGCAATGCGCCGCACTTTGCCGACTCGCGATCGTACATGACTCGGAGTTTTCAAGCGCGCCGCGTCCCATTGCGCCCATTGGCCGCCCCTTCATGCGGGGCGCAGCTGAAAGTGGCCAACGCTGTGCCTAACACTGCATCCCTGCGTCCGACAGGGGGATTCGGGCTGGGAGGCGCAGGTTACTCCAAAAAACAGGCGAAAAGCCCGATCATACATGTCACCCTAAAACCACAGAAAATCTGCCGGAATACCTGTGCTGTGTAGACAAAGCCTATGGACTTGTCCTCACGGCACAGGTTGTTGGTCGGTTTTTCAGACGGTTTGCGGTTTTACCATCTGAAAACTGACAAGCAAAGCTCGACATAGACTTTAGTAGAAAATCTGGCAGCAGTCCCCACTGAACGGATTTTCCGCCGGACAGTTTTTTACACCGCCGGAGGTTCGTAAAACTTAGAACATGTCCCCCTTGCGTGACATGAAAAGACTAAATACCGGTCAGGAAATCTGAACAGTATTTGGTCTTTGCCTTGTAAACGTACCCTTACAGTTGTAGAGTTGTATAGATGTAATGATAAACTCGCCAACTTTCCAGTCAATATCTTTGAACTCCAATGCAGCTTGAAAACAATCCTCCTTGAGTTCTTAAAAAAGTTATAAAGAAGTCTGGCAATAGGCCTCTGACTAGACCCTATTAAACTACTATTCTCTCACTTTTGGATTAATCTCCCTGAAAAGAGCGGCCCTAAAAATCAAACCTAATGAGGCCCTACTATTTCCTTTCTCTTCACACAGAACATCATACTCGTATCCTTCTATAAGATCCGGGATAATATGTCTAATAGTTTAGACTGATTAATCCTTAGAGCTGCAGTTAATTTGAAAAGTACTGTAACCCTGGATGCAAGGGCAAATAGGTTAATAAGCACTCTGTAGATAACTATGACCCCTGATAGTATGCCTGTAACAACAGGGGTAGTGGATCCTCTGGACCACCGCAAGAAGTGATAATGACCGCGCCAGGGGGCGGAGTCTAAGTAGGTCCCGGTGCTCACCAGAGCCTGCCGCAAGGCAGGATGGACTTGCTGCGTCGGGAGTCCTACCAGGTCGCTTCCCTGATGCGACTAGCTTGCGATGGCAGCCAAGGTGCAGCGTAGTACCGAATCGTGTGACAAAACTCGTAGTAAAAGATAGGCAGGTCAGAGCAGGCGGTGAAGCTTCGAGGTTGAGGAACGTGGCGAGGGACGCGTTCACCGGCCAGCACAGGGAAGTGAACAAGCAGGAGCGCTCCCGACATGCGGACCACGGCTCCCAGGGGATGCAATGGATACACCAGAGCACCTGCAGCCCGACCTGCAGGCTACGGCACCACTCGTATCAGTACCCCCACCCCTCCCCTTAGGCCACTCCTTCTTTCTGGCCTAGGGAAACTACAGCATCAGGACATGGTCCAAGATGTTCACCTCCGGGTTCCAAGATCTCTTCTCTGGCCCAAATCCTTCCCAATCGATGAGAAAATGTTGCCTCCCTCTGATAGTCTTCATGGCCAGGATCTCCTTCACCGCGAACACGTTGGAGGCCTCAGTTTCAGGAGAAGGTGGGTCGACTTTCTGCAAGAAACGGTTTCAGTAGGGAGACATGGAAAGAATTCGGGATCCGCATAGTAGGTGGAATCCGGAGCTTATAGGCCACCGGATTGATACACTCCAATACCTCGAACGGCCTTAGGAACCATGAACCCAGTTTGTAGCTGGGAATCTTAAGCCGGATGTACTTGGCAGACAGTCACACCTTGTCTCCTGGAGAAAAGGTCAGGGCAGGTCTCCTTTTCTTGTCCGCCTGGGCTTTCATGCCGACTGCTGCTCGCTGTTGGGACTGGCGAGTCTGCTCCCAAATGGTTGTCATATCCCGGAGCAGGGCATCCACCGCAGGAACCTCGAAGGAAGAAGACAGAGTGATGGGTGGAGATGCTGTCCATAGACCATGAAGAAGGGTGAAGGTCCTTTAGACTCCGAGTCCAGGGAGGTGTAAGAAAATTCTGCCCAAGGCAGTAAACTGGACCAATCATCCTGTCGGGCCGAGACAAAATGACGCAAATAACTGCCTAGGACCTGGTTGACTCTCTCCACCTGACCGTTCAACTGCGGGTGATATGCCGAGGAGAAGTCCAACTTTACCTGTAACCAGGAGCAGAATATGCACCAGAACCTAGAAACAAACTGGACCCCCCGGTCCGAGATGATGTGCCGTAGAAGCCCATGCAAACGGAAAATGTGCTCAAAAAAGAGAGTGGCGAGACGGGGAGCAGATGGTAAACTGGGCATCGGAACGAAGAGTGACATTTTTGAAAACCGATCCATGACCACCCAAATCACAGTATTGCCGGAGGCGAAGGGGGGGGGTAGGTCGGTGATGAAGTCCATCGCCATGTGAGACCATGGAGAACTGGGAGTCAGCAAGGGTTGCAGAAAACTAGATGGACTGTGGCGAGGCGTCTTATCTCAGGCACAGGTGGTACAGGACTCCACAAACTCTCTTGTATCCTTGGCAAGATCTGGCTACCAGTAGAAGCGAGAGATCAACTGATACGACTTCCGATCACCGGGGTGCCCAGCCACCAGAGAATAATGTCCCCATTTTGGAACTCTCCTCTGAAGAGCCAGGCGCACATATGTTTCCCCGTGGGAACATGTTGGAGGTCCACCTGGGCTGCGTGGACCAAACGTTCTGTGGGTATGATTTACTGAGGGACAGGTTCTACTCCGATTACATCCGAAGCACGGGAGAGAGCATCGGCCTTGATGTTTCTTTCTGTTGGACGGAGGTGAATCCGGAAATCGAACCAAGAGAAGAAAAGGGACCACCGAGCTTGGCAAGTATTAAGACGCTGAGCCGTTTGGAGATACTGGAGGTTCTTGTGGTCTGTGTATGCATCAATTGGATGACGAGCTCCCTCCAGGAGATGATGCCAATACTCCAGGGCCTTCTTGATGGCAAGCATCTCCTGATCCCTGATGGTATAGTGCCCCCGCCTCACAGTAGAGACATCCACCTCTAAAGAAAGGCATCCACCTGGCGCACCGGGATCCGATGGGTATTGTAAGCAACCAGCAGGAAAAGTAGTGGATGGAAGATATGTCCATAATAGGTTGCTGCAAGGTGTATGAAAGTTCCAGGGATGTAAGGGAGGCCGATCCATTGGTACATCCCGGCCTTTCCAAATGGCTGAATGGCAGCAGGAGATCTGCAATAGTGGGGCCACCAAGGAACCGGACCTTGGTGGAGGAAAAGACGGCAGATTAGATAAGTAACCATAGGTTACTTATGGCTGGGTAGTTTAGTATAGCTGCTATGCAGCTTTAATGGGCTGTCTTTTTTCTGAATGGCTGTAGCGTGGGTGGGAGGCTGTTCACCCCTCCGGCCCAGACTTTTCCGGTGTTTCTGGGCCTTTAAAGTCTTTGCAGCAGGAGACCAGGGGAGAGAGTACACCTGATGCTAAACAGTGTTTGAAAGCCCTTTTTCTCCAGAAGGTGCTGAGCAGGAGAGAGGAGCCTGCCGTTGTCCACCAAATCAGATCAGGGGGTCTGCTACACAGGGACTTCACCAGCCACACGGTGGAGTACACGTTTGTTCCTTTTGATGCTGGACTTCACCTTTGTTGGATGCATGTTAAATGGCTGAAGTAAGCCTGCTGCACAAGACTTTCTGTTATATTTGCTGTTTGATTTGCAGGTGAAAATAAAACCCTGTATTTTTGTTGCAACCTACTCGCTTGTGCCTGCCTTTGTGACCGCTAATCCTCACAGTATGTAGATCCAGAGAAAAAAATCAGGATATCGTCCAGGTACACAATGACAAAGGTGTAGAGGAGATCCCTAAAGATGTCATTGATGAACCCTGAAAGACTGCTGGAATGTTACACAGACCTAAAGGGCATCACCAGGTATTTGAAGTGCCCATCTCGGGTGTTGAAGTCCGTCTTCCACTCATCCCCCTCTCAAATCCTGACGAGATTGTAAGCCCCTCGCAAGTCTAGTTTAGAAAACAACTTGGCTCCCTGGAGCCGGTCAAAGAGCTCCGAGATCAACAGTAAGGGATAGCGGTTCTTCCCGGTAATCTTGTTAAATCCTTGGTAATCAATGCATGAGCGTAGAGAACCATCCTTTTTCTGCAAGATGAAGAACCCGGCTCTAGCAGGAGAGGAGGACTTGCGGATAAAGCCCTTCTGCAAATTTTCCTGTATGTTGGCCGATATGGCCTGACTATCAGGACCGGACTAAAGATAAACCTTGCCCCGGGGAGGACTAGTCGCGGGCAGGAGGCCAATAGGGCAGTTGTAGGGAAGATGATGGGGCGGAAGGGACTCGGCCTGCTTCTCCGAAAACATATCCACAAAGTCCTGATATTCTGCTGTCAGACCTGGCAGAGATTTGGAAGACGTCTGCGGAGAAGTGGGGCGCACCGGGTAGGGTGCAACCAGACAGAGGTTCCGACAGTCTGGACCCCATCAAATGACTTCACCTTTCTTCCAGTCAAGCATAGGGGCATGGCGTTGCAGCCACAGAAGGCCCAACAGAATCGCCGAGTGGCAGCACATAGAACGTGATCTTCTCCTTGTGCAGAGCCCCCACTTGCAGAGATACTGGTTCAGTCACTTATTGAATGGAATCACTCAGGAGCTCTCCACTGACCGAAGAGATCACCAACGGTTTCTCCAGGCGGACCACCAGGAGGCGAAACTGAGACACCATGGAGGAATGGAGGAAGTTCCCGACCGATCCAGAGTCCAGGAAAGCAGGAACCTGAAATGAAGGTCCAAAACTGGTGTTGACCCGTACTGGCATCGTCAGCCGTGGAGAGGAGGAATTCTCACTCAGGGATGCCTCTCCCACGTATACTAGGTGCGGACGTTTCCTGGATGCTGGGAATGTTGTTGAAGTCTCTATGGAACTGGTTCGGGCTGGCACAGTAGAGGCACAAATTTTCGGCTCGGCGATGAGACCACTCTTGCTCAGACAGGTGGGCTCTGTCTACTTGCATGGGCTCCTCGGAGGACGGCTGTGGACACGGCAGAGGAGGCCTCTGGAAGACAAGAGCCAGATGAGGTATGCTGCGGGGCCAAGCCGAGTCACGCTCTTGACGGAACTCTTCCTGTCTCTTGGTGAAATGTATGTCAATTCGGGTGGCCAAATGAATCAGTTCGCCCAAGGGGGGGAGGGTCTCTTGCTGCCAGTGCATCCTTTATCCTGCTGGAAAGACCCTTCTTAAATGTGGGGCATAAGCCGACATCATTCCAGGATAGCTCCAAAGCCAGGGTACGGAACTTGACGGTGTAGTCCCCGACTGATTAATCCCCTTGGCAAAGGTTCAGGGGCGCTGTTTTGGCAGATGACACACATGATTTTCCTCGAACATGCTGTGGAATTCCTTCAGAAAGCCTAAAGGTTAGCCGTCACAGGGTCACTCCTATCCCAGAGGGGCATAGCCCATGCCAGAGCCTTTCCGGACAGTAGACTAACCACGAATGCCACCTTAAATCGTTCGGTTGGGAATTGGTTGACCATCAGCTCCACGTGCAGGGAACACTGCGTGATAAAGCCCCTGCAGAGCTTCGGGTCCTCATCGAACATGGATGGTAGCGAGAGCCGAAGCTTGGGGCTCACAAGCGCCGATGACACAGCAGGCACAGATGATACCATGGGTGGAGTTGGTGACTGCTGCTGGGAAGCAAGAAGCTGCTGCATCATGGCGGTCAGCTGGTTCAATTGTTGCGCCTGTTGCACAATTTGCTGAGACTGTTGCGCAACAATAGTAGTAAGATCCGCAACACTTGGCAAAGGCACCTTGGCGGGATTCATGGCCGGATCTTGATGTAACGGCAAGAGTAGTGGATCCTCTGGACCACCGCAAGTGGTGGTAACGGCCACGCCAGAGAGCGGAGTCTAAGTAGGTCCCGGTATTCACCAGAGCCCGCTGCAAGGCAGGATGGACTTGCTTCGGCGGGAGTCCTACCAGGTCGCTACCCCTGATGCGACTAGCTTGTGATGGCAGCCGAGGTGCAGTGAGGTACTGAATTGTGTGACAAAACTCATAGTCAAAGACCGGCAAACAAGTCAGGGCAGGCGGTGAAGGTTCGTGGTCGAGGAACGTGGTGAAGGGTCGGTAACACAGACGAGACTGGAACACACTTCGAACAGCTTTCTCTAAGGCATGTGGCACCAGAGATCCGGCGGTGTAGCTGTTATATAGGGTCAGCGGCCAGCAATCAACCAGTTACCGGCGCGCTGGCCCTTTAAATCTGAGAGAGCCGGTGCGCGTAGCCTATGGAGCAGAGACTGGCCAGCACAGGGAAGTGAAGAAGCAGGAGCACGGCTAGATAAGTGAACGCTCCCGGAGGAAAGAGTGCACCCGCGGCCCGACATGCGGACCGCGGCGCCACTCGTCCCCGGAGCAGGGGACGCAGTAGGGACACGGGGATTGGAGAGAGAGGTGGCCGGTAACTAGGGAAGCTTGCGGTGTGCAAAAGCAGGGGATAAAATCTGCTCCTAACTCTAAAGAGAAGCAAAATCAGAACAGCAATGTATTTGGTAATAGGCTATATTTACCACCTCCGCGTTTAAAGCTAATCAATGTAATGGGAATACCCCTTTGAGCATTATACAGTGCATATTCATCTCATTGGGATGTCTATGTAATGCAGTACAGAAGAAACTCTCCAGAGTGAGAGAAGCTATTTGGAACCACTCTCCACACTGGCCAAGAGATGAAGATTTCAACAGGGAAAATCCAAAACTTAATTCCATAATCTGATTACATTCCACAGTGAAGTATAAAAAGGTCTACAGAAATATTTTTTTGCATACTGTATATCTTCTAAATTAAGATGAGAATCTGAGATTGATTCTGTAGTTAGGTTGTAAGTGTGTGGCCAGAAAGGGTTGTACATTAGGGAACGTGTCATCTCCTAGTGAATGTAAGGCTATGTTCACACGGCTTATTCTGAGACGTATTTCAGCCCATAATTCGCACCGTACTGCGTGAATTACGGGGTGAAATATGTCCCAGTCATTACGGTAAACCACAGTTCTAATAGAGAACTATGGATTACGTCTCCTCTCCCCGCTCGCACAATACGCCGAGCGGGGAGAGAAGTGACATGTCAATTATTCATGGCGTATACGCGCCGAGAATAATGAATGTCTATGGGGCAGGCAGGATGCTGGCCCCCACACCCGTCCCGCCCCTGTACACACGGCGTAATTGCAGGATCTAGGTGTAAGATATTTCTATTTGCTTCTAAAAGACCCTTTTTCTCAAGCTACAACAGGAACTGTGTGTTTCAAGATTACAAATTTTCTAAACTGTAACACCACCCATGTGAAACACGTTATTTTGTGTAGTAGTTGTCAGCACATGGGATGCACTGCACGTAAATTGAAACAACAGAAAGCTGAGCATTTATCTTTTATCAGAAACGCAACATGTTCCTCAGGAGCAGCCCAGAATTTTATTGAACACCGCCCAGCCAAACTTGATACTTGTTGCTAGATCTATAATGGGGGAAAATTATCAACACCTCCTTTAGACCCATTAAAGAGGTTGTCTCACTACAAGGATTGCTTTTTATGGTAAAGATCTTGCAAAAACAAGTCACTTTGTAATATATGTCCATTAACAGTATCCTACCTATTCCTAGATATCCCCTCTTGTATGGGCTGCATCAACGCCTCAGGTTGCTATAGCTACAGACCTGTTTGATCTCTCCTGATAGGCTGTCAGCACTCGTTGCTATAGCTACAGACCTGGCTTCCACTGGGGCCTCGTGGAACCCAATAAACACCCCCCTGAATTAAAAGTAAAAACCAAGAAAACAACGGGGGTGAGTTTTAAACCAATGTATTTGAGAAAAACCCCTTTTTAAGTTCAAGGGTTTTTTATAGCAAAATTTATCTGTTTCCATGCAGAATTTAAAGAAATTTTCTCACCATGCTGTTTCACAGAGCCTGCTCTTCACAATTAGCTTCAGACTCCCACTTTCTGGCAAGCTGTGGGCAGTTCTACATCAGTGAATGGATATCAGCTTTTCAATTCCTAGTTGAGCCTGTTAGATGGATGTTGGTTATGGAAGGGTTTAAACAGCAGGACACAAGGCTGCAGAGCTCTAAGTAAATTTTTAATTTTTCCATAAGTAACATAAACAATTCCCGTGCTGTAAGGGCACAGCAGAAAGTTTTCCCACTATTTCAACCCTTTTCCCAAAGTGCCCAACAAAAAAAGGTGGGTAACATGAGTAAGGAAACTTGTGTACACAACAGGGGAACTGCTCTAGCTTTTGAAAAAGAAGCAAAAAACAGAAAAGCAATTTATTTTTTTGAAAATCTTTATTTACCCTTTTCCAACATCTTTTTTCATTAGCCCCCACCTGGAGGGGATGGGGACATCCTTTTTGGGGCTAAGGACTGGTACGGGATCGCGGCGAAATCACGGGCTCCCGATTAGTGAACATGGAAGCTGATGGTTTAAAGGAATTTTGTGTAGTAGGAGTATTGTGTGCAAACATTTTTTACTGTAGGAGCACTGAGACTGTGGAACTCTCTTCCAGGGGAAGTTGTCATGGGAAACTCACTATCTTTCCACCTTCCCACTCCATTCCTCCACCTGATCTCTCTATCAGAGTCAATGGCTCTACACTCTCACCGGTCCCGCAAGTCCGCTGCTTTGGGATAACCCTTTACTCCGCTTTGTCCTTCAAACCACACATCCAAAACCTTACCTCTGCCTGTCGTCTCCACCTGAAAAACATTTCACGAATCCGCTCATTCCTTAACCCTGTCACTACAAAAATGCTGGTCCATGCCCTCGTCATCTCCCGCCTAGACTACTGCAACATCCTTCTCTGTGGTCTCCCGTCTAGCACTTTTGCTCCCCTTCAATCCATCCTCAACTCTGCTGCCCATCTTATCCACCTCTCTCCTCGCTACTCCTCTGCCTCTCCCCTCTGCCAATCCCTTCACTGGCTACCCATTACCCAGCGCATTCACTTCAAATTACTAACCATGACCTACAAAGCTCTCCATAACCTCTCCCCTCCATACATATCTTCCTTAATCTCCAGATATCTCCCTGCATTCTCCGCTCCTCACAGGACCTCCTTCTCTGCTCTCCTCTTGTCAGCTTCTCACACAACTGTCTCCAAGAATTCTCTCGTGCTTCCCGCATACTCTGGAACTCACTGCCCCAACACATCAGACTCTCCTCCACTTTCACCAGCTTCAAAAGCAACCTGTAAACCCTTCTGTTCAGGATAGGCTACGACCTAGAATAACCCCGCTGTCACTATACCCTCCACAAGCATGTTTGCCCCTCACCTTCTGTCTCCTTCCCCCTTCCTTGTAGATTGTAAGCCCTCGCGGGCCGAGTCTCTTTCCCTCTGTACCTGTTGTTAGTCATTTATTGTCACCATTGTACTTGTTTGGCTTATGTTATGTATGTTACCCCCTGAATGAACAGCGCCCTGGAATCAATGGCGCTATAAAATAAATAATAATAATAATAATGAGAGTTCAAGCTGATTTTGGATGCATTTCTGGATGGTACAGGCAGTCCCTGACTTACACCGCTCTGACTTACATCCGTCCCCTAGTTACAAACGGAGATTTATGAGGCATGCTGGCACTTGTAGTTCCATGTTCCACAGCAGATAGTAGCGGTGGAACTACAAGTTCCAGTATGCCACTGCAGCACATGAGGTGAAAATGAGGTGAAATCGTCTACACAGGGGCACAGACAGCAAAACAAATGTAAAAACCCTTCCCTGCACTATCCAAAACTAGAAAAAAAAAAACTTTTGTGCTGGAGTTACATTTAATAAATATACCTGTTCTGACTGTATTAATATTACAAGTTATAGTGACTAGATTTCTGTAGAAGAGTCATTGATTCAGGACTATATTCCAATTGCCAGATTCAGGAGTCAGAAAGGACTTTTCCCCTAAAATGAGGACAATTGGCTTCTACCTTATGGGGTTTTTGCCTTCCTCTGGATCAACATTTTAGGATCGTAACCTGAGCTGGATGTACGACTGTCTTTTTCAGTCTTATAAACTATGTAACTACTCTTCCAAATATCGGAGGGTAGTTATATTCATGTTTAAAGTTTTTGTACTCTCTTGTACATTCTTCAAATTGTAGAAAACTGAACAGTTTGTTTCTCATTAAATGTCAGCTAATTTTATCAGGCAGATCTGTGATATTTGGATACATTTTCAGTAATGATTGCTCAGTCACCAGTAATAAACAAACTATGTGGAAGGGATTCCATGATTCACTGCACACTGAAGTTTATATTAAATGTTCTGTTTTTCACATTCCAAATGAAATTAATCACCTCTTGATTTAGAACCAAGGGACAGTGATGTCCACAAATACCCTGTTACTTCTAGGAACTTCTAGCATAATATACACTAAAACATTTGCAGTAAGTCCCCTGTATATTTGCACGTACACAACTCTGTATGTAACAAGCAGTAAGTGTGATTTCACATATTCTGTAAGGTTATATCCATATGATGAGTTTTACTCATAGGATTCTTGTCGGATTCTACCATTTAAAACCGTGTCAGATGATGTGGTTTGCAACAAGTATTTCACGTGGATTTTAGGTCATTTTTTCCCAGTGGATTTCAGCAGATTTACCGTCAGAAAACAAGTCCCATTAATGTTTATTAGGTTTTGGACACGGATCCATGTTCTAAGTTTTTGATTTTCTTATTAAAAGTGTTAGCAAAATTACGTATGAACTACAATGCATATTTTCTATTGAGGTCAATGGGGATGATTTACATGTGGTTTTAAACGAGTATTTCAAGCTGGAATCCATGTGGATGGAGCCGCAGTAAAAGCATGAGGCTTATGTATATACTGGATTTTTAAAGCAGTTTTCACAGCCATGCACATGTGACTACACACGGATATATCCATATAATATACCAGTGACCTCATAGTAAGTAATTCTGCTAACTTGTACAAAAAAGTTCTTGCACTAAAAGCTCTGCAATGTACACAAATCAGTGCAGTACAGATTATTGTAGACTATGATGACAATGCATTCTCACCAGAAGCAATTGCTTTATAGAGGAGACTACCACTATGTGAAGTGTCAATTAATTTATTAACGATCTGACACAAATTCTTTTGACGGCGGAGCATATTGCAGCTGCCTACTAGGAGGATAGAGCTGTTCTTAAAGCCCTGTGTCTTAGAGCAGTCTGCTGTTAGCACACTGGGAAGCTAAGGTAAACACTCGATCCAAGAGCTTGAACCTATTTAGATATGCCGTAAGTCCATGCGCAGCATAATTCACAGGATTTTAACCTGATACATGGGTGATAGGGACTCCAGTGTGTACCCGTTGGAGCAAAGGGAACTAAACTTGTAAGTCATCCCTGGGCCCTAGAATTGCCCACGTGCTGTCTGTGTATGAGTACTGCAGTCAGGGACAACTATGTGCTGCCCTGACTGGACTGCCTGTGCAAAACTGACACATATTCGTATTAGCATATATGAATATGCATAATACATTATAAGTGTAAAAAAATAATTTAATTTGTACAATAGTTTAACCTTTAATGGGATTAAAATATGTGTGTGTAAAACAGAACATGAATAGTGCAGAAAAAATAAGTAAAAATAAATCATTTAATAAAAAAGTTAGTCGTGTCCCATTCATTACACACACAAAAAAGAAGACACATATTAGGCATCTACATGACCATAATAAGCTGTGGAATTCATCCAAGAAGTTATTTACTGTTAATTGTGAATGATGTTAAAAAAAATAAAAATTTGCATTAATTTATTTGTAAACATAAAACCATGCCTTCAACACATCTCAAAAACTCTCCACTTTAACACAAGTCCTCATACAACTGCTTCTTTAAAAGGATAAAAAGATTACGAAATCTGTTGATGCCGAAGGAAGGACAAAATACAAATTTTAGTTCTGGTTCTCAGTATTGCCTTTTCAGGTGTTTTGGCTTTAACGAGGGCTTAATGTAGAATTCGTTCGTCACCAACTTCCAGGTCACTACAGGTGATTGAAGTAAGCTGTGGTTCATTTTAACTGTAATGCATGTCCTCAAGTGAATGCTACGCCAGATCAGATAGAAAATGATCCTTGGCCCAGCGATGTAACACCCCATTTTTACACTTGTGCAAGCCAGGATTGTGGCTATCAGATTATATGGCAACAGGATTGTGATGTCTCATGGACATATCAATGCTTGTGACGGAGAAGTCGTAACTACGCAGGGTGGGTGTGTGATGAATCATGCTGCTATGTTGCAAGGACACGAGAGGAGTCCCCCCCCCCCCCCACCCCCCCCCCCCCCCCCCCCCCCCCCCCCCCCCCCCCCCACCAGTGCCCCCCACCCCCCCCCACCCCAATCCTATTTCCAATTGATTATTCTAGGTTCTCGGGGTGTTACAACGGGATGAGGAGCATTCATATTTTTTTTTATTTTAATTTTTTAATTAGAGGATCCTTTCGTTTATCCTTATACTACTAGGGTAACATGTAATTGATAACTATCGATACTAACTGGTGTTGTGTTTCATAGCAGTCCATAACCATCTACCCTACTGGGGGGAAGTATAGATCCTACCAAGCATACTATAGGCGGTAGCCTTAGATTAACTGTCCTCCTCAGATGATCCGCGCACACTTATATACCTACCTTAACTCTATAGCATAAAGTTGATCTATATACCTACCTTCATATGGATGGGGGTATACTTTAGGAAAATGATTTAGTGTGAAATTTCTACAAACCTTGCTTTCCATGATACGCAAAGCATGAAGTTTACTGCACTATGGGGAGAACGTTGCACATCTACCTCCAATTCTTTATAATCGGCCAACCATATTGGTAGGCGAGTGATAAAAAATTATACTCCCAATAGTAGTGTAGGTTCTATTCGCATTTTGCCTGAGGCTATCATAAGATGCGATGTGGGGTAAATTCCGGCTGTGATCGTGTCATTGCTGGGAATGTCATCATAGCGCAATCTGTCTAGGATTGTGGTTCACAGCACTCATTGTGTTGGACCCCTGTACGTAAAATCCTATGGTGTATAAATTAATGATTGAACATTATATTGTTTACGACATTCTGCATGATTTCGGCCACCAAAGATGCCACTGCTTGCTCAGTAGTCATGGTTTATGACATTATAGTGGACTGAGCATTATGTCAATTTGATGAAAGAGAGACAAATATTGGGGATCGAAGCCAATCGAATCCTGATGCAGAACGGATGTTGAAAGACTGTAGTTGCTCTTGTCATCCGGACTCACAATATTTTAGACGTTGGAGGCATGGTGGAATTAGCTTTTTAAGAAAAATGGTGTGACACACGATGACCCCGCGGCAGTCCGCAGGCGCGTAATGGATGGAGAAAAGCACGATTGGTGGACATGGGAGTAGTTGGCCTTCCTGCGTAAACTTGCCACCCTGGATCCGCGTCCGCGCAAAACTGATCACTCCCTGTGTACCCACCCATACGATAATAACGTGTAGAATGCGGATTGCGCTTGCAATGTCATGCCTTGTCACCCCCTGGACCAGTACTCTTGCATTTAGTGAAGGAAATGGAATACATGCGGCAGAGAATCACACATAAGGGTACAAGAAAGAGAGTGCGACGAACGTGCATACTCGGTTGATTTAGATCTGAATTTGTTTCGGACGCTCAACATCTGAGCACGGCGGCTGCTTAAAATTTAGGACTAGTTGCACCAGATATCCATAACTCTAATTTCGGCTAGAAATCGCGCATATAACAGAGGTTAACTTGACCTCAAATTTTGGCCCATGGTTAGATTGTCTGACAAGAGACATCTAGTTGCTCTTTGCACATCGTGCATAGGGATCATTAGATTTGGTCAACGTAAATCAGGCATAACATGGCATATGTCTATTTCCATGGAATGCGTTTCTTGTGTTATATCTACAATTTGCCCCGGGCTCCCCCCCTCCCCCCACAAATGAAACCAGTAGTGGGGATAAAAATACCTTGTAATTTGTAAACGCCAACCTACCACACACACACCCATACCACAACGCCCTCCTTATTTTTTGCGATCTCATCATGTTCGCCGATCATTCAGGGTATGTTTAGCGTATGGTATATTCCCGTCACCAAAAGTCCCCGCCCCACCCCCCTTATGGATCTTAAGCTGTGTAGCGTTGTTGATGGTGAGAGTCAGCCTGCTACCCGTGGCCCCCACCACCCCACCACAAAACTCGGCGCGTTTGGGTTTTTTGATATTTTTGTGGCCAAAACGACTAGGTGCTACACTTTGGGGGTGGAGCGGTAAGGTTATGTTATTATGTGGCTGGTAAAGAAATTGGGTCAAGGGAGACATGCAAAGGTTTCTCATGCAACACAATGATAATCCTTCCGTCAAGCGCATTGAAGATCTTTTATTCTCCGCTGGTTCTATAGCAATTACGATTGAAAACCCAAAATCGCGCTAGTACAATTATGCTCCCAAGGGTGACCGCTTATTTTCTTCAGACCCAGAGCGCTCCACCAGCCAGGATACTAGATTAGTGTTAATTTGTCTAAAAGTACACGTCTTATTTATGTCAAATCTTTAATTATCTGGTACGTTTAAATCATTAAGCAATTTATATGGCCTCAGGTTAATAATAAGTGACCTTAGCGCTTGTGTACAACAATCACATATGGATGGCACTACTACTTATAACTTAGATTTCATAGATTATCCCCTGACTGTAGATACCCCAACCTATTTCTAAATGATAACGCTTTATAATTACCTCTGTAGAGATTGTAATACTCTTTTTATTTCCTAGAGAAAGGGGATACACCGTCCACCTCTTGTCACTTATTTGATGGGAGGACTTTTTATTGATCAACTATTCTTTTCCTACTACCCCCCACCGCCCTCATTTACCGCCAGCCCTCCCACCTCATGGTGATCCATTTATCTATCCATGTCTCCCCAATCAAAGAAATAGTCCAGGTTGGTACTACTGGAATTTTTTATATCTAAAATTAGATTACACTATACCAAAAGTACATAAAAAACTACTGATATAGGATCTTACCTCCCTCCTACTTCTTCCCCCTACCTCTCCCCCACTTTAGAAGACCGAACCACATTGTGGCATGTTACCCTACAACACGTTGTCTCCTACAATACGTATGCAGGTTCTTTTCCCTTGAGAAGGAAGCAAATGTTCTCATAATAGCCAAACCAGAGTCATCCACCTGTAGATAGTTGTTTCAGGGTAATGAGAGTCGATACCCATCGTAAGCTACATTTTTCACTCTTTCGTTCATTGCAGCCATTTGGTAAGATCCAAAATAGGAGGTCGTTTTTTTGGTGCAGTCTGTAATGAACACTATGCCCCCATCTTGAAAAGAAAAAAAAACAGAAATGTAGGAGTTATTTTTTTGCATAAACTATATTAGGAACATAAGAGTATCACTGAAATATGCTACATGGTTCATAAGAATTCAGACCCAAGGAGATCTGGACAAGATATTTGGTGACCCTAAGGCAAATAGAGGGCTACAAAGCACCAAAGACCAAATGGAAAAATTCCAGTCCAGTCCATGCATAGCTTGCGCCGCTCTGTGTATTACATGGATGTAAAGTGGCGCACTAGGCCAGGTCGCATACTTTGGCTACCCATCGTCCCTGCCAGGTTCAGAACCTTCTGCATATTAAACTAACATGCTTTCAATTTCACCTTTGAGCTCCCTTGTGATGGTTTACTCCTCTCATATGGAGTCCTGCCTGTGTTTAATTATAAATGATTACGACTTGATTAGGAAAGGCCACACAACATGTCGATATAAGAACTCATAGCTCACAAGTGCATGTCAGAGCACATCAGAATCAGTAGAGTCTAAGAAAATGACCCAAGGACCTCAGAGACAGAAATTGTGGCAATGCAAGATCTGGCTAAGGCTTTAACAAGACAGGAATTTCTGCAGCCACTCAAGGTTACTAAGCAGCACATGTGGTCTCCATAACTCTTAATGGAATTAGGTTGCAGGACGAACATACGCAACTGCTTCCTCGACCTGGCTGTACAACAAATCTTAGGAATCATGGGGAGAAGAGCCTTGGTGAGAGAGATAAAAGAAGAACCCCAGGGATCTCACTGTGGCTGAGCTCCTCGAAGGAGTAGCAGTGGGGAGATGGGAGAAAGGTTCTACAGAGTCAAAACTATCACTGCAGTCTACCACACAGTCGGGGCTTATGCGAGCCAGTAGAGTGCAGGCCCGAACAGAAGGCCTCTACTCAGTGCGAAGAGACATTATGAACGCTGCATACCAGGTTGCAAAAACAAAAACACAAAAGGACTCCTAGACTATGAGAAACAAATTCTCGGTCTGATAGACGAAGATTGGACTTTTTGGTGTTAATTGTAACTAGTGGGGAGAAAACCGCCCTGCTTCCCCTACCCCAATACAATTCCACCAATGACAAAAAAAAGGTGGTGGCACATCAGCTATGGGGGTTTTTTCAGCTGCAGGGCGGGTTTAAAGGTTGCAATTGAAGGAAAGAGAAGCGGCCAAGTACAGAGAAAACCCTGGTAAAACTTTTTAGGGAGCCCCGATCCCGACTGGCCAAAGGTTCTTTTCTAACAAGACAATGCCCAAGACACAGCAAAAATAACAAAGCAGTGGCTTCAGAACAACTCTGTGTCCATTTTTTGACGGCCCATGCAAGGGCCCCTGACCTAAACCCAATTGGCATCTCTGGGAGACGGAAAATGGTGTCCACAACTTTCAACCCCCCCAAACCCCCAACCTGGGGGAATCGGGAGGATCTGCAAGAAAAGGCGGGGGACCCCCAAACCCCGGTGGAAAAATTTTTTGCTCATTCCAAGAGACCATGGCTGTACTGCCAAAAGGTGCTTCTACTCAATACTGACAAAGGGCGAATTTTAACTGGATTTTTCATTTTTTTTTTTTAATAAATTTGCAAAAAATTTAATTTCTGTTTTTTTTTTTTTTTTAAAAAGGGTGCAGAGTGTACATTAAAGACAAAAAAAAAGAACTTTTTTTTACTTCCTAAATGGGTGCAAAAAAACAAAGAGTGAAAAATTTTAAAGGGCTGAATACTTTTTACCCCTGTATTAAACAATGCCCTTTCCCGTACGATTTTAAGCAAAACCCTGAAAAAAGCTCCTTTCAGATGGAGGGTTTTTTTTGACCACTAGAAGGTTTTTATCCATCTGGGGGAAAGAAAATTGACAGAATTGTTTTCCCCATGGAGCATTGCCTTTAAAAAAAAGTCTTTTTTGCCATGGTATTTTTTTAAAAATAAGACTCCTTGAAGTCATCTAAGGGACGCTCTAGCTAACCAGCATCCTGCTTTGCACTGATTAGGAGCAAAAGCTACAGAACACCTTAATGGGGAGTTAGGAAGTACGATGAATGAAGGACCCGTAGTGACTTAGAAGTGACTTTTGGTTTGGCTGCTAATGTACAGAAAAATATTTAACCCCCCCCCCCCCCCCGTAATGTAATTGCAGGGGTTTACATTGCGTGGCAGCAGGAAGCCTCATGTAGGCTTCCGCAGCTGTCGTACATGTACACCTGCATGGGCAGGGTGTAATAGGAAATAAGTGAAAATCCTGTATACAGCAGTGCAATAGTAAAGTAAAGTAAATAAAAAAGTCTAACTAAAAACTAATAAAAGTTTTCACCCCCTTTTGCCGTTTTACAAATAAAAAAACAAAAAATTTTCAATATTTTTATCGCACTCTGTAAAAGCTGTTTTATTTATACTATAACATAATTTATCCCGTGCGCTTAATACCATAGGAAAAAAAAATTCCAAACCCCCAAATTGTGTTTTTTTTGGTCATCTCATATCCCCAGAAAATTGAAATAAAGAGTGACCAAAAAGTCACATGTATCCAAAATAATCCCAATAAAAAATGCACTTCAGCCCTCCCTTTTTACTTCAAATTTTTTTTTCCTATTTTCCTCCTCTAAAAAACCCAGTAACATAGAAGAAAGAACCATTTTAAAAGTAGAAATTTTGATAAGCCAACTATGACTCAAATACTTCAAAAGACCAAACCATTATGTGAAACATAACACTGCAACATATTGGGCCTTATTTATGAAAACTGTCTGGCAGTAAATCTGTCTTTGTTGCCCATAACAACCAATCAGCACTCATAGCAACCAGAGCCCATAGCAACTAATCAGACCCATACAAAACCAAACAAAGCTCAGCTTTTATTTTTCCAAGCATAAAAGAAATTAAAGCTGGGGTTGATTTGGGGTGGTAGGGCTCTGATTGGTTTTCATGGGGACGTTGGCTGGGGTTGGGGTCTGATTTGGTTTTCTATAGGCAACAAAGACAGCTTACTGCTTAAAAAGTTTTCATACATGAGGGCCCTGCTTCCAAAGGAAGCAAATGTTCTCATAGTAGCTAAAACAGAGTCACCTATATGCAGCCAGCTCTTTCGGGGTTATGAGTATCAGTACCCCTTCTAAGCTATGTCTAAGTGGAGAGAGTTGCCATAATGGGTAAATTAGCTTGGGTTAAGCCCCACAAAAAATTTTTTGGGGGGACATGTATTTTACGGGGCTGTGCCAAAATCGTTGTCCCTTTTTAGGGCCCCAAAAATGGCACAGCCTTTCGCGTATTTTTTAATCAGATGCCCAGTATTTGGCGTATTTTGGGGGCCCGGGCAATTGGTAATCGCCTGAGATTGGGGGGGTGTTGGGGGCGTTCCCAAAAAACCGTACAACTTTCACATTTATAGCTTTAGTACGCAAATCCCGGTTCGTTACTGCTGAACAGGTAAGCACTTTAAAATGAGTTTCCTGAGCCTGAAATGTGCTTTTTTAGCTAAACGCTAAATCAGACCCGCAGTGAACGATTAATAGATTTTAGGGGGGGGGCATTCTACACTACTAAAAACATAATGCGCCCCTTAAAATTTAATGCCTGATAAAAAAACATAGTCTAAAACAATATAAAAACAACTTCAATGTGCAACTTCTAAATAAATATATAAAACCATTAATTAATTCCTAAATAAAATAACAATAATTATAGTATACAAAGGGACACTGAAGAAAAATAAATAAATAAAACACTTATAGAAATGTGCAATGACCCACGTATGATTCAAATACTTCAGAAGACCAAACCACATTGTGGCTTATTTGCTCAAATTTTTGCTCGTTAATATGAAAACAAATTCTATCCCTCCAGAAGGAAGAAAAAAT